>QAOC01011953.1:0-30087 GCA_003255005.1 Begonia fuchsioides | reverse complement strand
ATATATGATAGAACGTTAAATAAAAAAAGTAAATTTAATATTATTAATAAAAAACAGTAATAATGAGATAAAAAAGCGAAATCAATTTAAATTAGTAAATATATTAATTTATTTATTAGTTTTCAAAAATATATTTTAATTTTCTGGGCAAACCCCGAAGTGAAGCCCTAGGCTATGCTCCAAAAGGTCTGGCTCTTCTCCTCTCCCACCCATCTCTTTCCTTCTTTTTCTTCTTCCTCTTTTCAATTTTTCCTTTCCCGTTCACTTTGTCTGGATAATCAGGACAAGCCATTTCTACCTGCAATAGAAACGCCATATCCTGGTTTTTCAATCTCTTTTCAGTATTTTTCTTATTTCTTCTCTTTCGTCCTCATCCTCCGCTCCATTTCACAGCCTTGCGCACATAGTGTGCGAAGTTTCTGTCGCGGGGGTTGTGAAGATGAGTGGCGGGGGGTTTAGGGTTTCAATTCCTCACAGTCAAAGGAGGATGATTGCAAACATTAAGGAGATCACGGGGAATCATAGTGATGAGGAAATTTATGCAATGCTTAAGGAATGTTCCATGGATCCCGATGAGACTATTGAGAAGCTTCTTTTTCAGGGTTCGGATGTTTTTCTTTTGATTTTAGTTTCTTTTGTTGGCTTTGGTTTTTGTGATTATGGGGCTTGTTCTGATTGGGGCGTTTATTCGTGATCCGTATTGATGCAGTGATATTAAGGTTTGGTTGAGTGGCTACATTCATACCCCTAAATTTTCGTGATGACACTAAGTCCTACTGGGGATTTAGTTACTTAACTTTTGCCAGTGCCAAACTATCATTTTGTTCTTTTGTAGAAATCCGAGGACCTGTTAGGACTTTATGAGTGTATTCCAATGGTATGAGGTAGATATGGATACTTGATCCACTTCAGGTTTTCTCTATTGTTACGGAATGATATAGAGAAACTATTCTGGTTACATTTGGATAATTTGTTTAAGCTCTTAAGGGCAGGCTTGCATATCAATTGATGTTGTTTTTTGAGACTGTATTGCAGTTCGGGGATCTCTATTCATAGACATTTGGAGAATACAAACTTAAAGTTCTTTATTATGCCGTGATGTTACCCTTTTGCATCTCAGATTTTATTCTTATTTTTAGCGCTTCATTTTAGTTAACCAAGATGATTTTTTTTCTTGTTCGTCCACAGATCCTTTCCATGAAGTGAAAAGCAAACGTGAAAGAAGGAAGGAGGTAGATGAGTTTTATAGTAGTTTATTGTTCTAAATTTTTTGTGGTTTGCATAAATATTTGGCATTATATCTTCATTTGGCAACAAAATTTTGGGTGGGGGCCGGGGGGATAGGATAATTCATTGTTACTTTAAGAGTTAAAAAATAGTTTCTTAAGATCTCTCTTTGTTTCGTTCTTTTTCTGCAAGTCTGATCTTCTCCTCCTAGAGTGCTCATATTTAGCCATTCATTTTTCACCTCTATGGATCCAGATCTCTCTACTTCACATTATATGTCAATCACCTTTCTATGTATACATTTGCAGAATGCAAACAGTAGAGAATCAGTGGATTCACGGTGGAAAGCTTCAGCACATGGGCGTGGGGGCAAGGGTGGTTCCTTGAATATATCTCCTCCATACCCATCAAATGGTCAGTTCTTTCTGATGCTTAGCTAAATTGATGTATTTAATTATACTTTTTGTCGATTCTTCTCCATTCATGCGATTTCCACGCTATGATTTACTTATTGTGACAGTCCGCTGACATGCTATATGAAGTTATGTTAAAAATACAAGGTTACAAATAACTCTTTTATAAAGTTGATTGAATGTGTCCAATTCACTTGTCTTTCTGATCAGATGCTACTGGTGGCCGAAACTCATTTTCTGGAAAAGAGAACAGAGTTAATCAAGTTGTTGAGAAGGGTGGTTTTCATGACATAAAAAATAAGGAAAGAAGTCTGGTAAAAAGGTAATTTCTGCAGTCACCACCTTTGTAATTAACTTATCAAAGGTGTTTCAAATCATTTACAAGACTGAGTTTCATAGTATGTTGAGTAATTTCTTTTTGCAGAACCTCACCTGTCACTGATGCTGGCCCCACCAGTTCGGCTTCTGAAAATCCTGCTCAAATAAACTCATCTTTGATTGGACTTAATAACATGGAGGCTAAATTGCCCCCTTTTGTTGCATCAAATACGCCAAAAAGTTTATCTGCAAAGTGGGACTCACAAGAGCAGTCCCCATCAGACTGTGGTAATTTTTCCGTGTCAATGGCACCAATATCTTCATCAGTCCCCTACATTTCATCCTCAGATTCTGTGCCGGTTCCATCCAGAGATTCACAGTTCCCTGATGTGATGAATTCAATCAAATGTGATGTGGGTACTGAACGGCAGACCATAAACCCTATGGGGAATGCAGTAACTGCTGGTATGATTTAGATTTTTCCCTTTGGTCTATTATCTCTTGAAAATGAAATACTGTTATTTCATTTTTCTTATCACTTACACAGAGGTTCCTGAGAACATCTGCACTATGATAGAAGGGAACACAACAAGCAAATCACAGAGGACTGGAGCCAATCAGATTACTGACTTTTCACAATCTTCAACATCTACTCATGGGGAGTCAGCGGTTGATAGGGTTTCTTCTAATTACTATAATCGGCCTCAACAAATAATTGGCTCTCAAAAAGGTTGAGGACTTGAACTTTGTTATTACCTTGGTTGATCTATGTTTCTATCGAAGTTTTAATCAGAAAAAAACAGTTATCTCTGAGTTGGTTTTGTTTCTAATATGAGAAAATTAGATAAATTTATTTTTTTACCCAGCTGTTATCTTATTTGTTTACTCGTGAAATTTACTTCTAAATATTTAAGTTGCTCTGTACATATTTTTGCCTTCATTAATGAGGATATTGGTTTTCCGCTTGACGTCCAATTCCGAACTGAATGTTGGAGTCATTTTTTGATTAGATGGAATTTCTATTTTGGGTTATCAACCTGTTATCAATGTAATGTTGTACAAATGGGTAATTCTCTATAAATTTTTGTTTTCTATAACCAGCTGGTTTTAACAAGGAGTGGAAACCAAAAACAAAGAACTCTTCTGGTGTTCAAAGTGATGGAACAGCTGGTAAGGTTGTTTCACCTAAGGTTGCTGCTGGTACTTTTGAAGTGGTTGCTCAGTCACAACTTGCATCGAAGGTGCTAGATTCAGAAGAAATGACAAACCTGCAGAAAAGTCTTGAAGAGTTGCATCTTTCTCAAAATCAACTTGTTGTCCTTCGAGGCCACATTCATGTACCTGAATCAGAAAGAATAAAGCTAAGTTTTGGAAGTTTTGGTGTTGATTTTGAATTACCAACTTGTTATGGGAATTCTCCTGAAGGGGAGAAGAGTTCTACACCTGAGTCTGATTCTGAAACTTCTCTGGGCATTGAGGAAACGTCAGATGGACAGACTTCAAGGTTTGTGATTGTGAACTCTCGTTTTATTGTGTACTACTATTGTTTCTTCTAGTCTAGATTTATTTTACTACTGTTTGCTAACCTGATAGTGTTATGCCTGTTTCATACTACTGCTTTTATGTTGCTTTACTATCTTGATTACATATCTTTGCACATTTTTACCCTATTATTCTTGAACCAGCAATCAAAATGCAATAGAAATTGCTGATGAAGGAGATTATCGTGATCAGTCCCAATCACCTACACATGTACCTGAAAGGTTTTCTGTCGAAGGCGATATCTCATCAAATGTAATTCAGGAGCATAATGATTTAAAGCAGGAGACAGAATTGAACGCTGGAAGCCCTCAATACCCAGTGGTTAATGCTTCGCTAAACTACAGTATTGGTTTTGCTCCTCTTATTGGTGGAAGCCAGCTTTCACCATTTGAAAACTTGGATCCTCAGGCTCGGGATGCTTCTCAACTTCCAAGCTTCGTAGTGAGCCTCCAAACTTATGCTACTGTGACTAATATGAGAGATTTTAAGTTTATTATGTCTTTGATTTGAATCTGATGCATATTATTAATGTTCCACTCATGACAAGAATTTTTTATACTGGATCCATGATTGCAACCGATAATCTTCACACCCCTTCTTATAATTATGTTCTCAAATGGCTGTTTAATTCTTTTTTTTTTCTTGAAGGTACAGCCACCTTTTGATCCCTCAGGCTATTATGCTCAATATTACCGCACAGGTGCTGATAGTGATGGTCGACTTTCTCCTTTTCTATCGCCTGGCTTTGCCTCCAAGTACAATAGAAATGTTGCTGGGTTGCCTCAATCAGCTCAGGAGGTTCGTTCTATCAAAGCTTGTTTGTTATAATCAATCTGAGAGAAATGGTAAATTGTATTGATGAAAGGAATTTTAATTATGAAAGTGAGGCCTCTCTTAAATTTATTGCGCTGGTGTGGCTACGGTTATTTTATCCACTGAAATACTAAAATTTTGAAGAGGGAAGTAAAAAAGTGTCAGGATTCAATTGTAATAGGTAGTTAATAGTAATTAATCGTAGAAGTTATATGTAGTTTAGGAAGGTTAATAAAGTGGGGCTATTAAATAAAGTATTGAGGGACGAGAGGAGTATTAATTGTGTGAAAGTGTAATGGGGGGTAAACTTTCTAGGTTTTTTCTTGTGTTCTTATCTAAAATGGTTTGTAGTGCTTCCTATGAAAGATGTACAGTTTTATATGAATTTCTTTTATTCATGGTTCTGTTCAGAATGTTTAAGTTTCTAGTTATTAATTATTAGACTTTGTTAGTTCTCAAATATTGCAACCAGAACTGCAATTATCTCTTTGGATGAATTAAACAATTATCTTCTGATTCATCTGTGTTCAACATGTGCGTAAATGATATATCTTGAAGAAGTCTATTATTATTTGTTTTGTTTTAGAAGAACGAGAACATCCAACAATCACTAAGCTTTTTTCTGACATTATTAAGCACAAAGTTTGGTGCTATCATTTGTTTTTAGGGAGGTGTCCTGTCCACAGCTGGTCCAACAGCTCTAGGAACTCAAACTACTGGGCTTATGCAAAGCTCTATGGCTGTGACTCAACCTTCAGTGGCTGTTTTTCGACCCCCAACTGGGATGCACATATCACATATCCCTCCTAACTACATTCCATATGGTCATTATTTCTCTCCATTTTATGTTCCACCTCCACCCATTCACCACCAATTATTGGGAAACAGTGCTTTTCCTCAGCAACCTCAGGGCGGAAGTATGTATCCTACTCCTCTACAATCAGCTGCCGCTCCAGTTAAATATGCCATCCCACAATACAAATTAGGAACTAATTCAGGAAACTCAACTCATTTAGGAATTCCGAGTGGCTATGGGCCTTATGGGTTGACCCCATCTGGTTATAATCATAACTCTGCTCCTACTGGTGGAAATACAATTACCAATGAGGACATTAGTGTCTCCTCTTTCAAAGAAAATAATGCATATATTACTGGACCTCAGGTCAGTATTTGTTAGTTCTTTTCTTTCTTTTCTCAAGTAAATTTTCTTCGTGTGTGTTGCTTTCAGGCATGGAAGAAAAGAAAATGAGGGTTCAGAAACATGTTTTAAAAACCTCACTATTATTTCTTAGTTTTTTCCAACTTTCATTTGAAATTTCTATGGCTGAAAATAACTCTGGCATTAGATTATGTACAAATTCCAGAAGTAAGAATATGACTAAATTGGGATGGAAACATTCTGTGAGAATATGCCTAAATTGGGATGGAAACATTCTGTGAGGTTTTGTTGCTTGTCATCCAAAGTGAAAAGTTACTCTGATGGTCTCAAAATTTTGGATGCCTATGTGGTAGGGCATTAGCTTCTTCTTTACCATGATCTGACCGTAATCGCCATTTCAGCTTTATGTAATGATCAAGAATAAGACATCCTTACATCATTTAAAATATCTGGCAATGATTGAAGACTTCATCGGTTGGGAGAGGATACTGCTGACAGTTGGTTTCTATTTTTTTCAGACTGAAGGTTCTTCCGTATGGGTCGCTGCACCTGGCCGAGAAATGTCAAGCTTGCCTACCAATTCTTTCTACAATCTTCCTCCTCAGGGTCAGCACGTCACTTTTACCCCTACTCAGACTGGACATGGCTCATTCGCCAGCATCTATCACCCAGCACAAGCAGCAGCTACGGTTCACCCACTTATGCAACAGCCTCAGGCTGTTCCCGGAGCTTCCGACATGTTGGGTCCTGGAGGAAATGTCTATCAGCAACATCAACACTCACAGACCAACTGGCAAAGCAACTACTGAAAACGAGGCTGATTCTGTGCCGCATTTCACCAAACAGGTCCGAGTTTTAGGATTTTCTTTACGGTGAACTCCAAGCAAGTATCGATGGAGGTGATAAATATCGAAAAGGGGTGTTTAGATGTCAAAGTAAATCTTTTGAAGAAAGCCAAGCAAGCTCTTACTATATCCCCAATAAGTATAATTCAAGTGGGCATCAATGGCTACTGATGTTGACCAGTTTAAGTTAGCTAAGCTAGGTACGTGCCCGTTCTGCAGTCGCCCCCGCTTTTATATCATCATCCTGTTTTTTTCCCGTTTCTGATCACCATGTTTCCTGAATTTTCATTTTCGACAGCTTCAAACTTTGGTAGAGTTTTAATGTCGAGTGCTGAGTATCTCTTTCATTCGTTATCCTAATTGGGGTTTCTGTAGGGTTTTTGAAGAAGGTTAGACTTGGGCCACTGAAGAATTTTCACTGCCCTTTTTCCGGTATTTCTTTCCTCTGTCTCGAATGTAAAGTAAGTATTTATGTAAAGAAGAGGTATGTTTCTGAAATTGTTGTAACCTTATAAGCCCTTTTTTCGGTATTTCTTTCCTCTGTCTTCGACTAATGCTTCAAAATATCGTACAAAAACAAAGAAAAAGAAGATCGCTCAGCTTCATCTTCTACTTGCCTTCCATCTCTTACCAGGAAAAAATGGTCACTTTTTTGCCACCATCATTGTTTCTTCCCTCTCTGGGTTGCAACATCGGAATGGTGACTCGATGACGATTTTTGTTTGCCTTGTCAAACCTCGAGCAACCCGAGTCATCGCAGATCGAGATTCTAAGAAAATCGCTCCAAACCATCATATTATAAATTGGAGTGTAACGATTTCATGGGCAAAATTAGACTGGAATTGTAAATTAGATCAAAAATTGTGAAAAATTGACCAAACCAAAAACTATTTAAAAATATATCTATTCTGAAACTCAATAATCAGTAAAAAATATAATAAAATATTCTTAAAATTATATATTTATATAATTTTAATTAGGGTAAAATATTTAAAAATCTTAAATTTGAAAAAAATAGATTAAAAAATTCTTAAACTTTTAAAACGGTAAAAAAATACTAGCGATTTTTAAATATTTACCTCAATATTAAATAATCTATCTTCAAAGTTTTAAAATTTTTAGATGATGTACGTATTTTCAATAAATTATTTTAGTTTTAATAATAAAAAATCATTTAAAATTTACAAAACCTTCCAAAATATCATTTATTTTTTTTAATATTGATATGAAATAAAAATTTTAAGTCATTCTAATATTATATACTTAAGAAACTCTATATATTTTAAAAAATTTAATAAAGCACTTCGCGTTGACGTGTAAAGTGGGGAGTGAACCATTTACCGGCAAGAAACTGCATGAGTAGTGAGGTGAGGAAGGTGAATTTCAAAATTCATGATTTTTTCAAACTATTTTTTTAGAGTACATAATTGTTTTTTAATATTTTACTTTTTTATTTAAGTATAAAATCCATCAATGAAATACAATTTTTCACCCCTTGTACCAAAAGGCGAAATCTCTCGCTCATAGGGCCCTCACACCCGGCTCGACAGCATGTGAGAGGGTAAATCACGGTGACTCGACAACCTAGAGATCGGAGGCCGGTACCTGACATCACAAAGACCAATTTCAAGATTTGAGGATTAAACTCTCACACTGCGGTGTTGCAGACTTGAAACTTTGGCCCTTGTACTAATTCTACCATAACTTGATCACTGAGCTAAGCCCGTGCGGGCAATACAATTTTTCAGCACGGTTAGACATTGTGTCACTAACCATGGTTGGTTCATATCTAAAACCTCATGACTCCACCTGCGTTTTTTCCCATTCTACTTCTCTCTCTAAAAGAGGTTCTGCACTGCAGATTCTCCTCAGCCACCATTATCGACTCACCAGTCAACTCATTCGCACAGACCATACCCTCTTCGTCGGAGTCGGAGACGGAGACGGATAAATCTTCGTCGGAGTCGGAGACCATATTGATATCGTGTACGCCCAGTTCACTGCCCTGCCCACCTGCCTGCTCTCTCTCTCTCTCTCTCTCTTTCTCTATCTCCACGTTCTACATTGGACGTGTCTTATTGAACTAGGTTACATGCACGCTTACGTGTTCGTGACATGTTTTATTTTGTTTTGGAGATATTTAAATAGATTTATAATTATCTTGATTAATTTGACTTTGAAGGTACAGCTCGATCGGAAAGTCTCTCTTGCTTTCGAGCTATCTCGATATCGACCATGTCTATGAATCATGGTAAGCAAACCAAAAGATCATTTCGTGCACACATAGAATTAGTTCTTTATGACAAAGTCTTTCCACCTACTAATTATTATTATTATCATTATTATTATTTATATTTTTTGAGAAGCTCGTATTTCTTGCACTATTCTATTATATAAGTTTGATCCGAACCGGCCTCGATCTCCGAGGAGGAACAACCGTGCATGGTTTCAAAAACCGAACCAAAAACCGAGACCCAAAGTAACAATAACGTTGGATTTAAACCCTCTAAGCTCCTCTTTCTCGAAGTGAAATCGGGGATGGTGACTTCCCATTCTCGACAAAAAAAAAACATCCGAACGATATTAGATTTTTACTAACTTTTACGGGAAAGCAAATTTTTTTTCGAATATGAATATTGGTTTTTTCAACTCAAGAGTCGACAAATTCAACGAATCTGTAATCTGAAAATCACGAGGTAAATAGACAAATGATACAAAGATGAACTTATATCACGAGATAATAATTGATAAATAAAAAATTTCGATTGATTTTTTTGTCGAGAATGAGGGATCACCACCCTCGGATCTCACTCGATCGAGCCAAGACCGACCTCCAGATGCTAGAGATCAGCCTCCTGGTATGCAAGAACGCTGCCAGTGAAGCTTAAATCGAACATTTTTCGCACTTCAAAGTGGTTTCACACCCGATAGTTCAAGACTTAAATTGAATCTTATCCAAATTTTCATTACAACCTTAAACTATAATGTAGGAGTGGGCACTGACTGATCCGCGCCAATTTTAAAATAAAACTGAAACTCACGGTTCCAGATTCTTGTGCATACGCAAATGTAAGTTTTAAAATTTATGTTGGATTTTTTTACGATTTTTTATCAATTTTTACTTAATTTTAGAACTTTTCTATTGACCGTCTCGGTTCTAATTTCATAATTTTTTACTCTTAAAAAACCAGAACCAGCTCATAAATCACAATTTTTTAAAAATTAAAGCCAAGACCCAATCAAAACCAACTATTCCAATCTGATTTGCAATTCTGATCCAATTTTGCCCTATCCCGCTATAATGTAATCCAGACATGTATACGTATATTCCCCTGTTGAGCCTCTCATGAATGTCTGCACGTGCACAAGAATAATATCAGCCAATCCCAGATTTGGTCCAGCCAACCTTACAACAGTTCTAAACATTGAGTAATATATATTGCATATATGATATATAAATCTGTGCTTTACATGTCACATTTCGAAGAAAAAAGAAAGAAATATACCCGAAAACTCAGAAGTTCAGAGTATCTGATGCAGAGCATTTATGCGAGCCATTAGCCGAAAACTCAGGTTATAATATGACAATACAAATGAAAACTTCATTGGATGAACTTGGTTTGGATGGACTAAGCGCATATTCGATCACACGAGACTGAAGTCATGATCCGTAATTGATATATTTTTTTATCGAATCATGGCCAAGATGGTTCGATCCGATGCTTATTAACTTTGCCTGTAGCTTTAGCTGGAAAGCTTGATCTGTTTAAGCCATGGTTTGATTTTGAGCTGCTAGTAGCTTCTGGTTTCGCACAACGGATCATAATCATAAGCATCTCCGGCTTTGATGAACCGACCCTTCACACGCCTCCTCACGTCCGCCCTTGCTTTTCGAGACTCGTACCTGACCTTTTTCTCGAACCTACAGAGCGAGTGGTGAGAAGTTTGTTCATAGACCGACCAACAAGCGACAAAAACCAAACATTTGTAAGAATAATCGAAAATAAAAACGATTAGCCGATTGAGTCTGTTTTCGTACCGAAAATAAAAACAATACTTACTTTCGGGTCTTTTTCTTCTCCATGTATCGCATAACAGCATTGCTGCGATTAGCCGATTGGAACGACGTTTCGTGACAGGGTGGACACCAGGGAGGCTCCCCCATCAAAAGCATAGGCCGACATCCGGGATCGGGATGGTCTCCCCCGCCGTTAATTTCTCCTGTGGGGCCCGAAATCGGGAGAGGAGAGAGAGGTTGCCTTGTATTACAACAAAGAATTGAGTCTGTTTTAGTACTCAAGATGGAATCTGCAGATGCAGCATTGCTGCTTGCTGGCTGTATTGTATTCATAAATCCACCAGAAGACCCCTTGAGAAGAACACTCAAGTTCAGCAAATCCATTTTTTTTTATTTTTTCTTTTCTTTTCAATATTATTCGGAAACTAAACAATTTCAGTCGAAGGAATCAAACAGAATGTAGCAGTTGATGCATATTATAACATAATTCCCTCGTCAATGTTAAGATCAAAACAAATTTCAAAATCGAAAACCAAACTACGATAGGATTTAAGGATACTTTCGAAGAACCAACAAGAAAAAATAGAAAATTTGATTTTTTTTATCGAGGGTGGTTAGCAAACAATTCGAAGCAGGAATCGTTCAGATCGAGAAACATAACGAAGTCGATAAGAGCAAAGAATAATACGTTTTAAAATAGTAGAAAACCGGCAGAAAAAGAAATATAACCTCAGCGGCAACATCAGCTCGGCCGTTAGAATCAGCAGTAGACATGTCCTTTGTCCCGAACAGGCTATCGATCCCTCCATTCTCCAGAAGATCGTCAGAATTATTTGCTACGCCAAACAGTTCCTCGTAATTTTTTATACTCAAATCCAATTCCTCATACAGATCACCATATTCACAGGTTTCGACGCCTTTTGTTCCGGCACAGCATAACTAACATGATAAATGACAACATTCAACGATCGAAAAACAACAATCATCAGCTAAATATAATGTCCTACCTTCGGAAAGTTTATATTTACAGATCCCCCGGAACGCTCTAACCCCGGTGGAGCAAAATTAAGCGTCGATATTAAAGAAGAGCCACCCCAAATAGTCGACTTATCAGCCAAGCCGTACGTATCTTGAGATGGGTTATTTTCTCGATGGCCTTTCATCAATCCAAGTTCTTGCTCAAAAGCGTCTCCTGCAGTCGGCAAATGTAAAACAAATGACCAAATAGAAGAAAGCTCGGACGCGGATGGGCAGCCTGCATAGCAATTGATTGTTTCCTTCTTATGAGACGAAGAAGTAGCCGAATTGTGGCACAGCCAATCACAATTCTGACAGAGATTGATTCCATCTTCAACACATCTTACTAATGCAGGCTGTAAATTGCACTTTTCACATAATAGTGTTCTTGTGTGTCGCCTCGAGAGGGCGTTCGCAGAGTGGACATTTCGATCGCATGATAAGCACAAACAGGCAGCATCAGAACGGCAATAAACCATCGATCTTTCCTCCCGGCAAAAATCGCATATATAACCCATGTTTCTGAATAGTCTCTAAACGATAATTGAGATCTGGACTTAGCTATGAATCCTTCAATTCGACCAAGTTTCTTGTCCACCTTCAAAGAAATATCATCAGAGAAATATTTGGAATGTGGCTTATCATATATAAATTCAATTTACAAAAAATGCGTGAATAATGTGTTGAATTTTGCAATCAGTAAATCCAATTATGTGTTTCAGCAGAAAGTAGTAAGAAGAAATCTTGCAGAAAAAACTTGATTAGGGAGAACTGATTCATCACAACACTTGATAGAGTTCATATTTCGAATAATATTAAAAAAGTAATAATAAATGAAATCTTTTACCACCTATCATAAGAACAGGAGAAACAAAATCATCCAACCAGAAACAGGAAATGAAAAGAGAGATTATAAAGCAGGCAACCTTTATAACGATCAGCCTCTGAAGAGACAGGAGAAAGAGAGAGATAGAGAGTTTGAGAGAGAGAGAGAGAGAGAGAAAAGAAACCCCAGATTTCAAATCAAAACGAAGAACAAAGAATAAAGTATAAAGGAAAAAAGGGTTATTAAAAACATCAGAAATCGACCAAGATCTCAAAAAGCGTTCAAATCGAAACTACCTTCAGATGGCAGAAAAAATCTCTCAGTTTCAGACGAGAAGCTGGGAATTCCAGAAACTCCCCAAGAAATCTCAGCTCTGTTCACCAAAGAGGAAGAACAAGACAGAGAGAGAGAGAGAGTAATGAGATATGGCCTGTGGGGGTGGCGTTGAGCAGAGGAGAGCTCAAGGGAACTGTGACAATTGCAAAAAAAAACACCTTTCTCGACTTTTTGATGGATAATAGAGAGATAAAGAGGAGAGAGAGATTAATGGCGAGGTGGGGTCTGTGTCGCCATCCTACTGAAACGAAAAGTCGGGCCTTTTTCTGTGCTTTCTCGGCCCCACCACCTTAAATATATCAAAGCCATCTCGCCTCTGCGTTATCATCGATTAAACCAATCCTCTCGTCCAAATCCGCGTTCCTCCATTTTATTAGGAAACGTGATCTCTGTGTTTTGACCCTCTCCTCCATTTTTACCAACATTTAAAAGTCAAAATCTCACCTTCTCCTTCTCTCTCCTCTTTCTCTCTCCACTGTCTTAATTCAATTCAGGTGACCAGAGAAAAAGGCAATCTTTTCCTTACTTCCGGGTTGTAGCTTCTCAGCTGTTTTCGTTTGTTTTCTTTACCTCCTCTCTGCAAAAGTAAAAAAAGCTCATTTCTTCACGCAGAACCCTAACAATGGCGGATTTAACACCAGCTTTCTGCTAGTTCCTCAAACGCAAAACCCATATCTGGAAAGCTGAAAAGAGCAGAAGAATATTCCATCTGGACAGGTAGGTCCTTCCGATCCAATAATAATGTCCCAAAAAGTGAAAGACTTTAAAAAGTCCTCGAAATCATCAAAGATTTCTCAAGCCATCGCGTTCATCACCATTATTATATAACTTGGTTCTTACATTGAACAACATAATTAACATTCCGGCTGAAAGCTTGATCATTATCCGAAACGGGTTTCGTTGAAACAAAGAGATAACTTGGCAGAAGAGGAGAGAGAGTAGGAGTCAGCAGATCTATTTCATTGGGAGAAAAGGCATTAATTCGCACGTGAACCATGAAAAGGGGAGCTTGGACTTTGGACATAGAGAGAGAAAGAGATGACTGGAGTCGGAGAGCTATAGAGAGTCTTGTTAACAAGGGGTAATCTGTATTTTCTTCTCATACAATATCTACAATTAATAATTCACCCACCAACATAGCTTCCCCCTCTTCAACCTTCACCGTTCAACTCCCTACATTCCCATCAAAGACCCCTTTTTGATTTGGTCGGAAAATAGCATACGATTAAGGGTGCGCAAAACCGAACTAAAACTTTAAAATGCACTTAAACGGTTAGTTTTAATTCGATCATTGTTTTAATTTTTAAAAAGTCATGATTTATGAACAGATACCAGTTTTTAAGAGTAAAAAACCATGAAATCAAAACTGGAACCGTGAGTCAAAACAATTATAAAATCGAATAAAATTCGATTCAAACCCTAATAAAATTTGCATAATTACTTAAAATACAACTTCAATATAATAAAAATATATTTTATTGTTATTTTTAAATTTTAAAAAATATAAATAAAACGAGTTAAAACTAAAACAAAATTAAAATCGTTAGAGCTAAAAATCTAAAATTATGTATTTTAATTATATTTTAAAATAAAATCAATCTGAATACACCCTGCCCACCTCTACACACAATTGGGGAAGTCACACTCAATCATGCGTGGCCGTGCTTGCCCTCAATTTGAGCTTGCTTTGCTTATCCAACTCTCCAATTAATGGGAATGATCTAAGTTCGGTCACCAAGAAGTCAGCTTCCCCACGATGAAAGCAGCCGTCTTCTACGACCGACGAGGATCCCTATTCATAAGGTAAACATTAAGGGTGTTATTGCTTCCCCAACAAACATATAATCTCGGGTCACTCTTGGCTGCAGGCCCAGACATAAGTCCCTCGTGGATCGAGGAAATCGAAGTTACGAGCTAAAACTCAAGCATCATGATGGGCGCCCGACCAAAACTTGAGTCCGGTTTAGTCCGTCCAAAAGCTAATGGCCGAGCCTCCCCATGACATGCCGGAAAGATGGTTGCTGATTAGGATTCTCGACCATTTTTAGGTAGCCGAGATATTAGGGCTGGACAGAACTAGATTACACCGGCAAGCTTAATTTCACTTCCATCCCGTTGTTACTTGGCTCGTCACTTGTTTTTTCTTAGCATAGAAGAAGGATTCCACAACTTAGATTCATGGTTTTAGAGGCAACAAAGAAGATCACAAGTAAATGAAACCTTAAATCACATAATTCAGTCCAAATTCAAAAGAATGTGCATTCGGCCAAAACCTAACAAAATCGAGCCTAAATTCGACCTAAATTTGCAAAAGGAAGTGGATCGAAACTAGTCAGTTGAGAAGATATTGCCTGTATGGTTTCCAAAATCTGGAAAACATTAAAAGATGCAGCTAAATAGCAAAAGATTCCAAGGCAAATAAATATGATGCACTGAGATATCTCATCTGAGCCATCAAAAAATGCAGGGGAAGTATGCTGATTGAGGGCAAAAGCTAGCAACCTGAATAAGATTTTTAAACTAGCCTAAAACATTGTTCTTCTATGCTACTCTTTCTCTATTTAGTTTCAGCTTTGCTGGAGCCATGTTTGTCATGCATTTTGTGGGGATTTTCCCTGATAGATGCATTTTTTTCTAAGCTTATCGACTGAATGTCTAGAGCTCTGATGTAGAGCCTTCTTTTCTTCTAAATAATTGCTTTCCTATCAACAACTAAACCAAACATCTCGTACAGAATAGCAAAAACCGTGCGATGTCCTATTCATGTTCATGGTGTTATAAACTATTAATGTGTTCTAACTTTCGAAATCATAAGTGTAAGTTTTGATCCATTGCTTACGAGCATTAATCGAACCAATAAGTAGATGAAGCTTTTAGAACAAACAAGAGAAGATTATGAAAATTTGCTGCTTCCATACCAATTTTTCATCAATCCTACCAAACTGCGTCAAACTAAAAGGATTTCAAAAAGGAAGGTCTAGAGCAAATTTGACTCACCTCTACATATTCCTTTCATAATTTGAGATTGAAATTAGTAGATGCTTTGAACTGATGATTGATAATGAACAACCGAATTTCAGCCATACAAGGCTCGCCATGGCTCTTCTCTGTGTTTTGATGTTTCTGATGGCTTCCACACAATTTTGTCTCTTGAAAAGCCAAGGCAGAGGGAGTTTGCTAAAAGTTCACCCATTTCCTGAAGAACCTGCTCGAAAAACCAGAAAATTAAGAAAAGATAAAAGAGAACGGGACCATGGCATTTAAATTCAACCAAAGCAAATTAATAAGTCAAATTGCACAAACATGAGTATTAATGCTGACATCAAGCTCATGGTTCAAGCAATTTATCAAGCTATTTCACAGAGTGTGGATTGGCGAAAAAGAAAGAGTAGCCGACACTTACTTTGAGATCTTCTCCTTTGGCTTTATCAGAAACAATTTGATTTATTCGCCCCACGAGAACAACAGCCGGGAAGTTTAATATGCGGACCAAGTGAAGAAAACATGCTAATGGTTCATGAAGAATCTGTAACGTAGATGGTGTTTCCTGGGTTCTGGCAATCACATCACGAGTAATATCTGATTCTGGACCGATCCGAACACCATAAAGAGAAACCTTACAGTCATTTTTTGAGAAAGTTTTGCCTCCCCCTTTAAGTTTTGAGGATGTGACGAAAAATGGGGCAAGAATTGTAGGCAAAGAGGAAGATGAGGAATTTTCCTGAGCTAAAAGTGAAAGAACTTCACTTAAAGCACAAGCCAAAATGGGAGGTTCACAATATTGCATGAGCAGCACTGACACCTGAGATTCATGGAGGCAAAAAGTCTCTTAGACAAGACCTCTATGTCAACTTCAAGTTTAGGAGGCGCTCACTCCAGATTAAGAGGCTAATTTAGGAGGAGGCAGATTAAAGTACAAATCGAAAACCAGAAAAATAAAGGAACAGTAACATCTTTTTTGCATAAAAAAAAGGCTGTAAGGCCTCTATTCTTCTTACAAAAGAACATAATTGAGGCGTTCCTGGAAATTCGTCTCACGGTAGAAAATTTCGAATCTCAAGCATCCATCGAGATAAAGTTAAAACAGCCATCCACCTCCAGAAGATTAGACCAAGTTCCATATACCAAAACTCCATCACATGAAAAAGAAAACACTCTAGGGCAAATAAAGCGAAGTACCTGACAAACCCCCAATTCATCGATATAGTTAATGATGTTCCCAGAGGCCTTCTGATCCCTGATTCCATAGCGCTCCAGCGAGAGTTCAAAAGAATCCTCCCTAGTTATAAAAAAACAAAATTAAACAAATCCATTATTTTAGCGACATCAAAAGAACTGGGGAAAAAAGAAATTGACAATGAAAAACAACAGCTGGGTTAGCTTGGAGGGGGAGATCGGGCGAAGTGCTTCCGAAATGACGGTGGCAATGCCGTCTGAATCTCTGAAAAGGAACACAATCTTGGAACCGAGTTTCATTCTCTCAGGAAACTGGCGAAGATCAGTGTTAGACTGTCGAGAGCCGGACATCGCTCCGTCACTTCCTCGCTACCAAGTTCCAACCTTGAAAGACTCTAATACTGTCCAAACATTTAATACAAGGTAAGGGTAATTCTGGTATTTCTCTCTTAACATACTTATTTTTAACCATTAAAATTTCATTTCAATTTTAATCTAANTCATCTAATTACTTAAAATTCAATTCAAATATAATAAAATATTATATTTTATTATTTTATTTTATTTTTTTAAAATTTAAAATAAAACTGAGTTAAAACTATAACAGAACTGAAACCGTTGCTTCTGGTTTCAGTTTCAAAAATCTAGAACCGTGAGTTCCGATTTCGATTCTATTTCAACATAAAACTAGGTCAGACAGACCCGTGTCTACCCTAACAGTTAGTATAAATGTTAGTTTTTTACAGTGTCCAACAAATTCGATTAGTATAATGTTGTTAAATTGGTTAACTTTAATTATTACAAAAAACGGAATAGTTTATAATTATAAATTAATATTTTTATTTAATAACGTTAACAATTATCATTAAAATCTACAAATATCGTTACATTACAATAAAATATTTATCAAAATTATGATAAAATTGAAAATATTCATTAACGAATTTAAACTATGACCAAGACTTGCAAACAAACGATTAACGATCACTTATATTTACAACAACCATTCGAGTCTTTCAAGCTTAAAAACCCGAGCAAAGTGCATTCGTCAGGCGAAAAAACGAGAGGCATCTCGTAACCAATCTCGTCGCTTCCGTCACTTGTGATTGTGCATTTAGGGTATGCGCCATGCGGGCCGAACAACATTTCTTTCATACTTTTGAGCTAAGATTTTGTCACGCTTGGATTTTATTATAAGATACTTTATATAATTGTTAATATCATTCAATCTTCCAAGCATAAAGGAAAAGACAGAATTCAGAGGGACTCGAGCTTCTCCTAGCCGAATAATAAAGGCTACTTTCGTCACTTCCGCATCCGTCGTGGCTACTACTTCCGTCGGTGCAGGCTTTGTCACTCTCGAGCTCCGGCGGCCCTGGTTTGAACATGAACAGCCCGTAACCGGCGCCGGGACCGCAGAAGAGCCAATCGTGAACGTCGTACAAAACCTGCACCGGCTGATTGTCGACGAAGACCGTCTGATTTCCCCGGAATTTCCACTGCAAATTCTTCACGTGAATCTCCACGATTCCGTCCACGCTGATCCACATCTCCGGCTCTCTCATTCCGGCCGTCGAGTACTCCACCACGATATCGTGCTGCTTTCTTCTCTCGTAGAATATGGCGCTCGTTGAGAAGCACTTCTTCGCGAATACGTTTTCTTTCTTGTAAACTGGAATCGCCTCTACCAATGCAGGTCTTGATTTTGTTCGCTTGTACGCTTTTTTCTTGAAATCTCCCAATATTAACACGATTTCGTCGTCGGAGACTAGGGCGACGTAGTAGTCGGAAAATGGATCAGGGCTAGTGGTGTATTTTGCCGTTCGAACGTCCCAGTAAATTTCGACTTGATTTCCGTTGATTTCGAGCGATTTGTACCCTTTTTTGCTCCAGAAACTCCACGATTTGAGATCGATTTTGCAAACGCAGTGGAATTCACCTTCTAAGCTGTGAATTGCAATATTGAGATAATGGTTCATGAGGTTTTTGCACCATAATGCAGTCACGATTCTCCAATATCCGGCGATATTGGCTTGATAAGCGTAGGTTACAGTGCTTTGTGCTGTTTTATTCGTTATCGGCTCCTCCGTTATTTTTTCTGCTAATGGAGGATGAATCGTCCCCGATGCCTGAGCTCTTAACGGGCGACGCAAAGGCATCGCCGGAACCTTGAACATGAGCAAAATGCAGATCAGATTCAATGGTCAATCATAAAAAAAGCCGGAAATCACCCTCTCCCGGGCATGAAGGCAAAATCTGCCGATCTCGCCGCAGAAAAACGGAAATGGGTTCGAAGAGAATGGTTTGCCAGAGATCTCTGTCTGTGTTCTTTAGAAAAGAAGGAGAAATAAGGATGAAACAGAGAAGAATGCGATGAACTCAGGCAATGGAATGCTTTTTTTTCGTTTTTCTTGAGGAGAACGAGTCTGAATCTACAGGCTGTAAACAGAGAAGACGACGGAGGTGAAAGGAGTTAACAAAGCCTTTTCCATTTTTCTTTACTAAATACAGGTCTCTTCATCAGGCCCGTCCATCCAAAATCACGTGGCTCTCAGCGTCTCGTCATCTCCAACGAGGTAAAGATGGAAATCAACAACACATTGCCGTACAGGTTAATCCTATTCCTAACTCCTTTGTCATGTATTAATTTACCATGATTACTTTCTAGATATATATTGTTCAAACATCATAGTCGTATGATTAGAGAAGCACGTAACATCATCTTTTTGAAGCTGAACAAAGATTCAAAACTCAATCCATTTGAAAGTGTAACGTTTGATTTATCGGCATAAATCATGAATTGCGAATGATGATCCCTAGGTAGCTGCCAAAATGAGTAATTTTGATGTCTAAATGAGAGTTTGAGAATCAAACACATAGTGTTATCTTTTGTATGCCTAACAAAGATTTGAAACTCGAACATTTGATTCTCGACAAAATTATTTTATTATTTGCATAATTATGAAGTGCGAACGATAATCATTAGTTGGTGGCTGTCGAAATGAGTAATATTGTGTTACGACCCCTCCCCCTTCCTGCACTTCACTCAAGCCTTCTCCCAGTCAGTTATCTCCTCAGGTCAGAACCCTCGGACAAAAAAGAATTGTAACAGAGAATGATTCATACTAGGCAACAGAGTTCGGTCTCTAATAATTTTATCATGGTGAGATTTGAATCTTGCACATGTGGAACACTTAGTTAAATGACTTGTATCCCTAAGGTACAAGTGTATGATTCGAATATTCCTATAGTAAATTTATTAGGGAACAAACTCTGTTGTCGAGTGGTATGAACCACTCTCTTTTATGATTTATCCTAACTTGAGTTTTGACGAGAAAAAAGATGACTAGAAGAAAGCCTAAGTGAAGCGCTGTGATTGAAGTGCGAGAGTAAGAAAGTATTGTAAGATATTGATGTCTAAATGAGCTAGATCATTGGAGGTAGCTTCTCTACCCAAAGAAAAGGGGCTGTTTTTTATGCTGCAAAACCACAGCCTCTTCACAAGCTGTCACTTGACTCTATACTACCACTGAATTCTAACATACTCGGTCGTGGCAGTCCCTGATTGGACAATTCTGGGTGATCCTTCCAGCAACTTGATGGGTTATGAATTTCAAAAAAACCAAGATTCCTTTCACTTATGAGTTTTGTCTTTTTCTTCTCACTTCAATGATTTCCACATTATTTTTGGTTGACATTGCTTATTTCAGATCAGCAGCAATTTCTTACTTTGAATAGAACTTAAGTTCTTATAGGATTGAATCTCCTGTTCATTCTCGTTTTTAGTGCATACATCTTTTTCCTGTTCTTTCACTTCTGTGCTATTGAGACCTCTTCTGTTCTCAGCAATGAGGCCTGCTAGCCTTCCCTTTTGCTTCGTTTTCCTTCTTCTTCCATGTCTTCTGACTGCCACTTCTTCTTCTTCTTCTTCTTCTGTCAAAAGGGTCTGCATTTTCTTTTTCATTGCCCTTTTTCCGTTTTGTGAATTCTTTTTGTGTAATTTATCTAACTGTTCTTTGTTTTTGTTCATGATTTCTAGTCTTATGTTGTCTACATGGGATCGCATTCTCATAATGCAAAACTCGGATGGATCGATGCAGATGCTGTGAAAAATACGCACTGTGAATTTCTGAAACCGTTCTTGGCTAGGTAATTTGTGGTTTGTTCAACTTCGATTTCATACGTCATGTTTTTTGTCACAGCAAATTGAAACAATATAATCAGAGAACCAGATTTTAACATGAAATACACTTCGATTTCACTCCATGTTTCACTCGAGAAACATAGATAAAACGTAACTTTTTTGTTTGTCTTTCAATTGCCAGCCATGATGTCGCAGAAGAAGCTATATTTTACTCGTACACAAGGCACATTAATGGCTTCGCTGCAATGCTTGAAGATGAAGTTGCTGCTGAAATATCAAGTAAGAAGATCTATATATCTTATACATTCATTTCGTGATTTTTTCTCTCGTTTTATCTTTAATTTTCCTTCAAATTCTAATAATTTATGGTAAAAAACAGGGCATCCAAAGGTTGTCTCCGTGTTTTTGAACAAAGGAAGAAGCTTGCACACCACTCGTTCATGGCGTTTCCTGGGTCTCGAAGAAGATGGTATCGTACCTTCTGGTTCGATATGGGAGAAGGCTAGATATGGAGAGGATACAATAATCGGCAACCTGGACACTGGTGGGTTTTGTTTTTTTATCTTTATTTATTTATTTTTCAATTGTTATTTTAAGTTTCCAGATTTATTATTGACTCCTTTTTAAATGTGGTTGGGACGATCAAAATATACATTAAATGATGAAACTAGAATCGTTGACCTTGCTTTGGATCTCTCAGAAGACTGATCCAGATTTGAATAATTTTTGTTTAACTTGATAAAGGTTTATTAATTGTGATTTAGACTGCAGCACGTTCACAGACAACAGTCAAAACTAGAACAGTTCCTACAGTTTTCTATTTGAAAAAACATTGGCAAAAGGAGTTTTTAAAATGAAATGAGATTTTGAAATGATCTTCTGATAAATTCAAACAAAAAAATGAAAAGAAATCTGAAGATAAATGAAAAACGAAGCAGGGGTATGGCCAGAATCAAAAAGCTTCAGTGATGAAGAAATGGGACCGATTCCTTCAAGGTGGAGAGGAATCTGCCAAAATGACAAAGATGCTGCGTTTAATTGCAACAGGTACACGGATTCTGCATCATTCTTCTTGTATCTCTCTTCTTCTTTTCAATTTATGCTTTTCATTTCCATTATTTATCGAAATAAATGCTCAAAACTTTCAAGTTTAGAGGTGTAGAGAGAGGGACAGCCATTGAATTTCTCGAAACAGGTAGGACTCTGGAGCATGGTCCACCATTTACTCCTCTGTAATGGTGGAATATTCAGAGACTTTGACAATGGAAGCCATATCCGCATGCAACTTTCAAATAAAGCAGAGGAGGATAATGGGTTTTAACAGAATCCACTACAAAAATCATCAAATGTTCTAAAAAATCATTAAAATTCTGATTAGCTGGTGGGTTTGTTTATTGAAGGAAGCTGATTGGAGCAAGGTACTTCCACAAAGGCTACTCTTCAGTGGTAGGCAAACTCAATTCCTCGTATGAATCTCCGAGGGACAAAGAAGGCCACGGCTCGCACACATTATCGACGGCCGGTGGAAACTTTGTAGCCGATGTGAGTGTCTTCGGCCATGGCTTAGGGACGGCTAAAGGCGGCTCACCAAGGGCCAGAGTTGCAGCCTACAAAGTGTGCTGGCCTCGGGTCAACGGTAACGAATGTTTCGATGCCGACATTTTGGCCGCGTTTGATATCGCAATCCACGACGGGGTCGATGTTTTGTCCGTTTCTCTGGGAGGAGAGGCCTCCACATTTTTTAACGATAGTGTTGCGATTGGCTCGTTTCATGCGATGAAGCACGGCATTGTGGTGGTTTGTTCAGCCGGAAATTCTGGACCGGCAGCAGGGACTGTTAGCAACGTTGCACCTTGGCAGATCACAGTCGGGGCAAGCACAATGGACCGAAAGTTTCGTAGCTACATTGTTCTGTCAAATAGTAACCGGATTGAGGTTAGTGTCATAAAAAATATTGTCACGAATCGAACTTAGAGATTAGTGTTAATTTAATCTCATTACCTGCAGGGAGAGAGCTTGTCATCGACGATCCTCCCGAGCGGAAAGTACTTCCCGCTAATCAGCGCTGCAAATGCTCGCCTCGGAAATGTATCAGCAGATCAAGCGTAAGAGTTGGCTACGTCTTTCCGAGTTATATTTCATAAAGAAAACACATCGAATTGTATTATTTTCGGTATGACTCCTTTGTTCTAAATTATTGAAAATCCAGATTGCTCTGCAAAGCCGGAACGCTAGATCCTGAAAAGGTCAAGGGAAAAATCTTGGCATGCCTTCGAGGCGTGAACGCTCGGGTGGACAAGGGCGAGGAGGCTTTGTTGGCAGGAGCAGTGGGGCTGATCCTTGCAAATGGTGAGCTCAATGGCAATGAAATAATTGCGGATCCACACGTTCTCCCTGCCTCACACATCAACTTCACTGATGGGGTTAAAGTTTTCGCCTACATCAATTCAACCAAGTGAGATTAAACCAAAATTCATGATCCCATTTCCCTACAGAAGAATTATGAGTTAAATTGATGACGTTTTTTTGGCAGGTCTCCGAAGGCTTACATTACACGTGTAATGACTCAATTGGGTATGAAACCGGCTCCGTTCATGGCGGCATTTTCATCACAGGGACCGAGTAAATTAACACCTGAGATTCTTAAGGTAGTCACTAATGCTCCTTTTACCTGCTTTTTTCGATCGATTGAGTCTTTTGCTTATTTTTGTGATTCCAGCCCGATATTACAGCTCCCGGAGTAAACATCATCGCGGCCTATACGGAAGCGCAAGGCCCGACAAATCAAGAATTTGACCATCGCCGAGTTATGTTTAACTCGGTTTCGGGCACTTCCATGTCATGTCCACATGTTTCGGGTATCGTTGGACTTTTGAAAACCCTCCATCCGAAATGGAGTCCTGCAGCTATAAAATCAGCAATAATGACAACTGGTAAGAATATCAGCCTATTTACATATCAAATCTTCCCATTGTTTGCACTAAGTTGTTCCATTTTCTTTTAAGATTTTCTCCTTTGTTTTTACTTTACTTACAGCAAGCATAGAGGATAACACCATGGAGTCGATTCTCAATGCTTCTTACATCGTAGCCTCCCCATTTAGTTACGGATCGGGACATGTTCGACCAAACCAAGCAATGGATCCCGGGTTGGTTTACGACATGAAAGTTAAAGACTACCTTATGTTTCTATGCGCGTTGGATTATAACAAGACTCAAATTTCGTTATTCTCCGAGAAACCGTATACGTGCAAGAAGAATATAAGTTTGATCAACCTCAACTACCCATCTATTACAGTTCCTAGACTCTCGGGCTCCGTCAAAGTATCTCGAACGTTGAAGAACGTGGGTTCTAGAGGGTCCTATGATGTCCACATTCGAAACCCGAATGGGGTTAATGTTTTTGTTAATCCGAAGCGATTGACATTCACCGAGATCGGCGAAGAGAGGAGCTTTAATGTTACTTTGAAGCTCAAGAAAGGCTTTGTGGGGAAGGACTATGTGTATGGGCAACTCATGTGGTCAGATGGTAAGCATTTGGTGAGGAGTCCTATTGTGGTCAAAGCACTCTAGTGATTGAAAAAGTCGCCTCTCTATCGGTTTTTCAGAAATATTGTTTGTGAAATTGTCGAGGGAAACAATCGGGGAAGAAGAGAGACAAAGGAGAAACCGAGCAATGGATCATGGGTTAGTTTTTCAATTTGTTTACATAGAAGGAACTTCTTGTAGAGTCTCCCACCTACTTGCAAGGGATAAGCACAAACAAACAACACAACTTGGAGTGTAAAATAACATGATTAAATAATTATAATATGTAACGACTATTATCTAATAAATTTTCATATTGTTTAACAACAATTTGGACATTGCTAATAATTGTTGGTTTGGTTTGCACACAATTCATAACAGGGAATGTTTGCAGAAGATTCAAAATGTCCGTTCGTTTTATTTTACGACGAGGAAGATGAGAATCAAATTATCGAGTAAAAATCATGTCGGAGTCATCAGATCACAGTGAATATGATAGGCAGCAAAATGTGGAGACAAAATTCTAATGCTAGTGGCATATTTGGCTCCGATGCTGGCAAATTAATCCATTTTCACAATCTCAATTCTCATGCTTCAAATTATTCGTGAACAAACACAGATTCTAACTTAATTAATCAGAAGTTTGCTTTCTACCGAAGCCAAGAGTTTGGTTTGATCATCGAGTACCGAAAATTGATCGTGAAACAAAGAACAGATACCATTCAGATGTCGAAATAAGTCGTTGAATTATGGTTTCAGTTAGGCACCAGTATATGAACACAACTACCAAGTTTGATACAAAACTACGCCCAATGGAAGAAGGGTAGGTGTTAGTACCTGTTTTGAGACAATTCTCTCGAGACTCCGATGAAACCAAGTACTTCATAAGAAGACATCTTCTGTTTGGAAGCTGCATGTCGTGCTTGTTTTTACTCAACGTGAAACCCTGCAAACTTGATCTTTTAACCATGTTTACAAATAGACAACATCAAAAATTAAAATGGCATACCTTCTTTAAAAATTCAACGAATCGCTGTTCAGAGAGACTCTCGGGCTTGTATTTTCCTCCATTTATCCTTGAGATCAACAGGACTCCGAGTCACGTCAAACACGTGATTGCCAAATTCCAAAATTTTCCTCCATGGAAAATTTTTGTTGACTGATGAAAACTTTTGAACTCCTTCCTGTGCACCAATTCATGTGAGGAAACCTCAATTTTTCACGTCTGAAAAACACGTATTTCAAAAAAATACTCCACAAGCTCTTTGCTTAGTTCAATATTGGAATTGAACTAAGTGGAAAGCCTTACAATTTGTTGATAAAAAAAGAAAAATGAAGGGCAAGGACTTCAAATGACTGTATTTTTGGATAAATTAGACAGATAACTGGATATGGATTCACATACAAAGTGAAAGTTGACATACATCATTGTTGAATAACTTCCCATCACAAACTAGGATTATATATAACACTAACTGAATGAAGGAAAATGAAATCTGATGCTGATGGATCCTACTTAAACTGCATTTATCATACAAAAGAAGTTGCATATTTGTTCAACTGAATCCCCATTAGTTTCTATCCTTAACACAAATTCATGTATGCATACAGGTATTGAATTTATCTTCTTAGGAAGGAAAAATAGGCTAAATAATTTTCCGACCAATCAATAATTTTTCATGGCAATCCCATGTCACCATGTGAGTAAAAACAAATATTTCAAGAATATTCCATCTTTGAATCGATAAAAAAAGTTTAAGTTTACTAACTAATACCCTTAGCATTTCCTCTTCTTCAGCCGTCCACTGCAATGGCCTGCGCTTGGCGTTAGAAAGAGTTGATGTTTTGCTGCAATTCGAAATGGAGAAAAAAAATTAAAGTTTGCTCGTAATGCACCAATTATTGGTCGACAACAAGAGGCAACATAAAATTAGCTCACATCTTCTTCACAGAGTTGCGATCGTCTTTTAACATTTTTGATTTAGCCCCACCCTCGATTTTGTTTGCAGGATCTTCGTCGGTCACTTTATCCAATGCACGAGGTGACTTCCTGGGAAAGTCACTATAGTGTTGCTTCTTTAGTTTATGAGCTTTAGTTTTGACACGCCTCTTTCCCTTCAAAGGAGCTTCATCACCTGTATGTTTGGGTTCTGATTCAAGATTGGTATTTACAGGCACTTCACTTTCATCTAGTCTACCGTCAACGTCAGTGTCAGAAAAACTTTCTTTAGACATGAAATCCTTCTGCAACTCACATTCAGTTTCAGGACCGTTTCTGACATTGGTCGCATAAGGATCTGGCTGATTGACGTCATCATCACTCATCATTTCAGCCCGACTCTTCTCACTATCAATGAAAAAATAACAGTAAAAGTCGAATAAAGCTTACTAATAATAAGCTGCATCTTGGTCTGTAGCGTTAATGGGAAGAAACACATTGCTCAAGTAAAATAACCTACAATAAGGTATTTGTAAACTGATAACTCACGAGTTCTCGAATTCGTGAGTTTCTTTCAAAATTTTGGATGTCAAAACTTCTTCAGTTGTTGCAGCATCGCCCTCAAGCTCTTCATTAGTGGTAGAGACCGATCTCTTGGGAAATCGACTTTTTTGTTGTCTCTTTACATTTTGAGCTTTAGCTTTGACATGCCTCTTCCTTTTTAAAGGAGCTTTACTACCAGCATAATTGCCATGGGATCTAGCATTGGAATTTCCTTTAGTAGTCAAATCCTTAGTAGCTTCAACATCAGATTCAGAGCAGCCAATATCACTATCATCAGCTGCATAAGAATTTGGGTGGTCGCCTTCATCATAGCTCACGACTCTAGACTTTGTTTCCTTACTATTTATTTCTATACGTTGATTATGCTCTTCTTGCACAGGGTGATCTTCGACATTTTCAGACATCCCATCTTTCTGCTCTGAATTCTTGCCAATAGGGATGTCTGAACCAATAAAACTTGACAGAGCTTTCTTAGCCGTGATAACCTTTTTTTCCAACTTCCTAGCTCGTATAATAGCTCTTTTGTAAGAACAATATGGACAGTAAAAGTTTCCTTCATCATCAAAAGTTGGTTTGCAGGACATGCAGTTTTCATGGATAGCTATTGGACAGTCACTTACATTACATATCAACAAACTCCCTCTTTCTTCGCATCCTATACAAGTGTCTTTCTTTAACCAATTTTCATCTTCGCCACTATCATGCTTCTCCGTTTCTGATGTCTCAAGGATGTTGGCCTGTTAAAGGGATAATTCATCAAGATGGTTTAATAGGTGATCTAAATCGAACTCTAAACGAGGATTCGTCTAAGAATTTATACAGGTGGAGGAGGTTAATTTTCTATTGATTATTTAAAAAAAAACCATCTCAAAGAAAGATGTCGGTGCCAATTCAAACAAAGACACAATAAACAGGGAAAATTCTCGCAGATTCGAACCATCAAAAGAAAGAACGAGAAGCCTGCTTGTTAAAGAAGCATCATTCACGGAGAAGAAACCAAAAGCACAAAAATTAAAAAAAAAACTTACCAGGTTGGAGGACTTTTCCAGTGGAAATGCCGAAGACGGTGGTGAAGGTTCAAGGGGCCTTGGAAGTTTTCGCCGACCCCCACCACGACTCTTCGTTCTCATCGATTCCTCTTCGAAATCGAAACAAAGCTGAGCTCAACGGCGAAATCCGGGAGAGAGAATCGCCCGGTCTGAATTCCGATCGTCTTCTTTCTCGATTTAGGGGAGAACCCGCACGAAGCGGCCCAAAGTTCAGTTGTCTATGGACGCTCGGCAATTAGCAGCTGATAAAAAAATAAAAATAAAAACTTGGCTAGTGACTCGGCTGGTCTCTCAGCTGTTGGCTCGGGTAGTAACTCGTCTAGTGGCTCGGCTAGTGGCTCATCATTTGGCTCGGCTATTGGATTTTTTTTTCTACCTAGGAGAAAAAGATAAAAGTCCAATTTGTCCTTTGTTTTATTTTATGTTTAGTTTTATTTTTAATTTGAATATTGTTATCATTAAAACTTTAAACTTTATTTATTTGTTTCTTAATTTTAATATGAACTAATTTTCTTTTATTGAAGTTAATTGAACTTTATTAAATATCATTTTATCTTATTTTTTAACATATTGTGGCAAAATATTACTTTATTTTAGTAATTTAATTTAGAATCTATTCTCGGGGATTCAACCTCCTGATTTTTCACTATATTACTTGTTTCGATACATGCACTTGCGTCACACACATAGAATTATCCAACAAGTATTTATCTCGAAGATCTATTTTAAATTGTAAATCTGATTGATTATGAATCTTCATGTTTTTAGATATCATGTTGTAATTATGTTATTTATTTTTACGTTAAAATAGAAAAAAAAAATGAATTTTGTAGCAATTGTGAAATAATTAAGTTAATGTCGCTTACGAAATAAGATAGAATTGTATGATTTTTTATGATATAATAAATTTGTATGTTTATATTACGCATTGTAATTATCTGCTTAGTACATTCAGATTATGCAGGTTAACAAGCATGCATTATGTTTTCATAAAAATTACAAATTATTTCCATGCATTAATTTTTATGTTTGCTCGTATTCTGGCACGACTACATACGTGTGCCTGTTGTACGATGAGTATTATTATGGTAAATTGCAAAATTATAAAAGTTTAATTCTTATTATAATTTTTCAAAAACCTCAAATAATAATGTGATATCTTTCATTAGTAAATTCTAAATGAGTCAAAGAAATCATGGATCATTATATTACTATTACATAATCTAACACATATAATATTTTATTAAAATAGATTACAAAAAATAATAATTCATAAGTATATGAGAAATGTGATGCATATGAACATTATTGATTAAATAAAATATTGCAATGAATTCATTAAAAAAATAAAAATACAATTAGAATTTAGTAAATGAGAATGAAGAGTCTTCCAAACATGTATTACTACTCTAATAAAATCGTAAAGCCAAAACTGGAACCGTAGATAAAAAAATATCTAAAATTAAATAAAATCTGACCTAAATCATAATAAAATTTGATATAAATCTTAAAATTAGTTATAAATCTGCTCAATTACTTAAAATTCAACTCACATATAATAAAAATATATATTTGATCATTATATTTTAATTTTTTAAATATAAAATAAAACTCGATTAAAACTATAATGAAACTGAATTCGTTGGTTCTGATGCGGTTCTAAAAATCTAAAACCTTAAGTTCTGGTTCTATTTTGAGATAAAACTAGACCGAACCGACATGTACCCATCCCTAGATGTACCTCTCACTAAAAAACTGCTAATGCCTAATTTTATACATTCAAAACTACTAATTTTGAACTTAATTTCTCGGGTTTCAATTTCTCGGGTTTCAATTTCTCACTATATTTCATTTTGAATTATTTGTCTTTGTTTTACGTTCTTCACGATTTTATCCTAACATCGATTATATTTTTGTTCAACGTTAATTTTGTCTCAACTTAATCGGACTTGTGACTCCGTGCGCTTAATTTGCATTTGGTTGCAAACATATTCAACAACAAAGCTTGACTTGTTTGTACTCAGTCGCTCTTACTTTGAAGTCAATTACAAGGTTTGAAATTAAAATAAAAATTGAATAAAAAGACTATCAACAATATTTAGGTCTTAAACATAAGAAAACGATTAAAATAGTAACTACAAACATATGAAATGAATTATTCATTAAAGGGTCAA
>QAOC01011941.1:0-20338 GCA_003255005.1 Begonia fuchsioides | reverse complement strand
TCTCATTAGATCGTAGATTTTCATGAAAAACTTTCTAAATAGACTCGGGCTGTTACTCTTGGTATCTTGGTGCATTTGGTAATGGTTTAATTCTGCGGAGTGTAGTTGACAGAAGTATTTGTTTTAAAAATCATGTGAAAATCATGGACGTTGAATGGATAAGAACCCAAAATTTTGAAAGCAACTGATTTATAAAGAGTGTGATATCTTAATTATTTGTTTATTGTGAGGTTGAATTGGCTATATTTTGTGGGTATGATAAGTGGTGAAGATTTTATGAAATCTGGAATTGAGTTACTTTTCATTGAGAAGGGGTTTTTGGAGAATTCTACTCTTAATGTTGGTTTGTGCTGATTGCTATTGTGTAACAGGTCATTATTGATTTTTATGTTGCTCTCCGTATCATGGTTAATTTAATAGTCAAATTATGAATATAATCGGGAACTTTTTCTTTCTACTGAAAGTGGAAATAACTGAAGAGTATCCCTGTGGCTGTAAGCGATGCATTGCATGAAGATTAGTTTCAACTTTAAGTTGAACAAGTATCAAATAAATTTCTAATAGTTGACTTACAGGAAGAAAGCTTATCATACTATGTTTTTATGGGGAGATGTTGGGTTATGCTAAAATGTGTTGATATGATGCTCAACTTAACAGTAATTCTAAAATTAACTTCTTATCTTATTTTCTTACTATAAGCAATGACATGCCAAACATTGATAAGTATAATAAATGTAAAAAATAATTATTTGTATTTTAAAAATGTATTTTAAAAAATAATTTCAGTTCAATTAGTACATTAAAAATGTATGATAAGAAATGAAACTTAGCATGACTTTTTACTAAATGAATAATTTTTATGCATATGTGAATTTTTTTGGCTGTATAGTTCTTCAAGAACTATTAGTGTATGGAATTTATGAGAAAGCTCCAAGCAGAATATTGGGTCTTGCTCATCACTTAACAAGCAGTGCATAATTGATTTGTTATGATGACTTGGTGCTTTTTATTAACTTTGTCAGTGATATGCTGTTTTTGTAGTAAAGAGGATGCAGGGATGAAAACTGCAAAATTAAGAGATGACAAGGAGGTTTTGGATCGTCAACAACATTCTGATATAGAGGCCCAAAAAAATTTGGAAGAAAATCTTCAGCAACTGCAAAACAGGGAATGCGAATTAGATTCACAAGAGGAACAGATGGGAACAAGACTTAGGAAGATTCTCGATAATTCTGCCACGCATAAGGAGGACCTTTCAAATCTGAAAAAAGAATTACGTGCAATGCAAGGTAAGCATCGAGATGCTAGGTAGACTGTTGGTTGCTTTTTAATTACCTTCATTCACTAGTATAACCACTGATAACTAATGGAAAAGTATCTATTTGTTATTTTTGATATTTCTAATGCTCTTTATCTTATATTCTTATTATTTTAAAAAATATTTGACCAGGAATAAGTACGAAAATCTGAAATCGAAGCTTGGTGAAATTGAAAATCAACTACGCAAACTGAAGGGTGATAGACATGAAAGTGAAAGGGATGCAAAATTGTCTCAAGCTGTTGAGACACTTAAACGACTGTTTCAGGGAGTCCATGGTCGCATTACTGATCTTTTTCGGCCAACACAGAAGAAGTATAACCTTGCTGTTACAGTTGCAATGGGTAAGTTTATGGATGCAGTTGTGGTTGAAGATGAACATACTGGAAAAGAATGTATCAAGGTACCTCTAGACATTTCCTAATTTTCTGCAGCAAACCTTTTTTTCTGTTTGAAAACTGTGATGAGGACTCTTCTAGAATGAGAAATGACTAATTTATTACTATTAGCGTTTTTCTATATTGACTTATTTTTTTAAATGAAATCAAGAGTAGAGGAAATATATCATATGTTTAAGTGGCTTCAGAATGTCCATGTTGATGACAATGGTTTAGATTACAGTTCGTTTTCTGAATTTTGTACCAGAGCCCATTTTTAGTATGAGTGAAAATTCTGAATAGTGAGTGTCATTTAATTATTTTGCATAATTTTTATTTTGGTGGAAACTGAACAAAATACAAGAAATGGCGTTTAGATAGGTCTTCGCCACCACTATCTTGACTAATCTATTAAATCTCATGTGCGTTTTTCCTTTGAAGAATAACACTGGGCTCGGACCTTCTTTTGACATTCCTGGTAATGATTGTGATAGTTTCCCGTTGAAATAGAACTAATCTATAAAAGTGAGATTACTTGTAAGTTAGTTACCAAAATGGGAGGTTAGCGAGAGTTTGACAAACTGGAGGTTACTGGGAGTTTTGTCAAAGAGGATAGTGAAATATTGGCTATATATAGGAAAAGTTAATATCAATGGGGAATAAGGAAAATTTGGGTAAAAATCTTTTGGGAATAGCAAGCCATCTTTAAGGTGGTCCGTAGTCTGTAATACAGAGTTTCATTTGTGCGAATCTATCTTTCTCTAATTTGGGTATTTGAGGTATATCTGATTGATTACAACAGGTTATGTGACAATTATTGGATTTATTGTTGTTTGGGCCTTTCAGTATTTGAAAGAACAAATTCCTGGTCTTTGACGTGATCCAATATCCTTTTCCTAGTCTTTTGTTGGTTCTAGACTCCGATGATATTGTCTGTCTACTTTACAATTAGCTATGGTACTCTGCATTTCTTCTTGAATTTTCATACTTCCTCATTATTAGTTTTATTTTGACGGTTGTTTTGTAAATGTTTCTTTCCTGAATTTACCAGTCCCGTTCTAAAAAATTTTCCTACCTACGGATCATCTCATATACTCCAATGATTGTCTATTCAGAATGTTTCTCTTTTTCTTAGTATGGGTGGATTGTAACTTATTTAAGATTTTGCTTTGCTCAATATTTGCGTATGAATGAGATGCTTAAAATTGTGTTACTTATCCTCGTTCTGTATGACTTGCTATCATCAACTGCTTTACATTCCATCGAGTCATCATTGAGATGTTTCAACTTGTTTCTCATATTTGTATTAGATTCTGTTGTTTTGGCCAGTCTTTTAGCGATCATGGTATATCTTATCAAATTGTCCCCTTAACACATGTTACTTTTAATCCCGTATTGGAAAATGCAATTCTATGCTGTTGGGAATACTCTTGTATGTGATGATCTTGATTACTAGTAACAAAATTATGTTTTAACTGATTGAATCCTCAATAGGGTTTTTTTCCATTATATAATGGAATTCTTTAATTAGATAGAAAATAATTCTTTTTTTTTCTTTTTCCATTATATAAAGGAATTCTTTAATTGGATAGAAAATAAATATCTATACATAATTGTTTTTTCTCCATTATATAAAGGAATTCTTTAATTAGATAAAAAATTAATATCTATACATAATGGAAAATATCAAGCAGAATAGCTCTGTAAATTATACCTATCTAGATATGAAATGTAATATTTACAATTATAATTATAATTGTAACTTCAATATTTGTCAGTAACTTCTATAATTGTCAACTAGTTGTGGCTATTCCAATTGTTGTTGCTTATCTGCAGGGCTCAACAAGAAAGAACAGGATGAGTCTGAGCTAGAATAACTTGGGTCTATTAGGGAGATGCAGCTCAAGGAATCTGAAGCATCAGGTTGAATTAGTGGACTGGAAAAGAAGACTCAATATGCAGAGATTGAGAAGGTAAATTTAGCGTATATATGCATAGGTGTTCCCTCTGCATAGAAGTGAGGTCATCCTTTTATTGTGGTATGCCATTTTTGCACTTATTGTTTTTCTGACTGCCAACAGCTGATGGGACATAATGTTTCACATGATCTTTCATATCGGAAAACTTATACATACGAAGTTCTCATTCTATTCAAATGTTTCACATAATATTGTTTTTGCTCAGAGCGGGTACATGTTATGATGGTGATCTCTAAACCCTCAAAATTTCAAATTTATTGATAGGAATTCTATTTTCCGTATTTTAAATCTGAATATTCCTTACCACAGAACTCTCACAAACTCCACAGCCCGACCTAAATGTTTCACATAATCTTGGCTATGCTAAGAACAATGTTTATTTTGGTTGTTTCTACAAAATTTCAAAATTTCTAGTGGGGAGTTCACTACATTTAATGTTGCATGTGCTGGCCATTGAGTTTCAGATTTTTGGGAAAAGAGATTTCATAACTTCTAAATCTGTTATTCATTTTTTTTATATTGAGTTGTTGAGTCTTTAATGAATTTTTTTAAGAAGATTCACCGATATTCCTTCATTATCTTTGTGTAAATTCGTTTTTGTTGTGGCTTTGTTTAATTTTCTTTTTTTAATTTTATGTTGCCTTTTTTGACACTTAGATCAATTTGACCTTTTCTATATAATTACCTTTTCCCAGTGATTTTTTCCCCTTCAAAAATATGAATGGAATGACAAAATATACAGCTTTTGATTATAAGATTTTAAAACTGAATTTCTGAAGATAGATAATCTGCAGCTGTATGAAACAAGTAATCATGAGTAGCTGGACAAATGTTGTTACTTTCAGAGAGTTTTATAATAGTAATCTTGGATACGCACGATGGTGGCATTTAGGAAAAGTTTATTGTCATAGAGGAAGTAAATCACATACTTGGACAAATGATAAATTTGATTTAGGTTTACTAGGTTTATTACCTCAGAGTTTTGGGTTTACAATTGTTAAATGAAGTCTGAATTACTTCTCACTCTTATCACTCTCTCTCTCACAAACACATTCAAGGCTCACAAACATTTGTACTCATACGAGTTTATAACAAATGTGGGACATGTTTTTCTTATAGTGGAACCACATGTAGGGCAATTAAAAATGAAGCCTCAAATGTGCTTGCACAGATGTATTTGAGTGCTTAGTTTTCTTATGTTTTTGCATTCAGTTAAATGTCTAGAATACATTTGATGTTGCCAAATTAATTGTTTTTGGTTTGGTTGGGCGTAAATATATCTATATATCATTGATCATTCATCGCAGCGTAGCATCGAGGACAAACTTGCAAACTTAAGCCAGAATTGATCGTATAAGTCCTGAATTAAGAAAGGTAATATTATCACATTATATTCAATATCCCTCTTTGTTGAAATCAGTAGTTAGATTAGTTTTCCCCCTTTTTTGGCAGCTAAAAGAAAGAGTTGATAAGAAGGGCACAAAAATCAAGAAGCTCGAAAACAGGATCAATGAAATTGTTGATCGCATCTACAAAGACTTCAGCAACTCTGTTGGGGTTGCAAATATCCGTGAATATGAAGAAAACCAGTTGAAGACTGTACAGCATATTGCAGATGAGCGGGTTAAGTTGAGCAGCCAGCTATCAAAATTGAAGTGTCAGTATGTATTCTTAAAAATTCGTTCCTTCACAAGTTCACTCTCATTGAATGCACGCTTAGGATAGCGTGTAGAAATGTAATTACTCTTACTTTTTGAGCTATTATCTTGTTGATGTATGACATTATTTTTCTACACATGCTCATTTATGTAGATGCTACTTTGATAGCATGATTGGTATGTATAGTTCTATGATCAATAATTTAAGCTTTTAAGTTTATGGGTAGTATAGTTCTATGTATATAGATTCTCTTTACAAATTTGAAATATTTTAACATGAACTTTTAATTTTCTTGTTGATAATTTTCTTACTATTTAACATCAAGTGAGAATTCTTTCTACAATCTGCTTTTTTCCTCCTTAATATTCATCATTCTTTATGCATATAAAAAAAGATAATGTCAAGTTCTATAATAACTTTTCTCCTATGCTCTTTGAAGATTGGAGTATGAGCAAAATCGAGGCATGCAGTCACAGATCAAGGAACTTGCATCTTCTTTGAGCGGTTTAGAACGTGATTTGAAACAGGTCCAAAACAGAGAAGTCGAACCTTAGACAACAGCAGAGAATAGTACCAGTGAAATAAATCAATTTAAGGAAGACCTACAAGCTGAAGGTTTCATCTAATACACACTTTCATTGTATCTTTAAAGAAAATCATTATGTGATACGATTTTCCATGTCATACTATGTCTCACTTAGTTTGCAGTAGGTCTGAATCATCTAACAGTCAGTATTCTTGACCCGACATTTGTAACATGAAGAAAGTTTCACCTGCTGACAACAAAATTTTGATCCCCAATAATTTTATCACGTGAGATTTAAGTTTTATACCTCTACCTTGTGGGGAGAAGTCTTTTAACCAAGTGATCCATGACACATTTGGTTACAAGATTCGAATATCCCTTTAGTAAAATTATTGATGACCAGATCTTGTTATTTGAGAGTGAAATCCCTTCCATGTTACGACTCTTTGGTCGAAGATTTTAACTTATGGAGAGTTCTAATTTGCTGGTGGCCTAGTGAATCACCATCGAATGAAGAATGACTTGAAAAGTCGTAACATAATGCTTTCGGCTGAAATTCAAATTTAATTTCTCTTAGTGAAATTATTGATGATCGGATCTTGTTATTAGAGAGTAGAATTCCTTCCTTGTTACAACTGTTTGGTCGAAGATTTTAACCTATGGAGAGTTCTAACTGGCTGGTAGCCTAGTGAATCACCATCGAATGAAGAATGAGTTGGAAAGTCGTAACATAATGTTTTGGGTGATATTCAAATTTACTTCCAGATACAATTATGATGTGAAATTGGAACTAGGAATTTTTGTATTTTGCATCAAACTTTTTATTCTAAATAGCATAATTTTTTATTCTATACAGTTCTTTCTCTTTATTATGTACTTAGTTTGATATAAAATATATATTTTGGTATGGGTCAGAGAATATTGATTTAGGGAATTTATATGTTTGAATTGCAGCTGCTTAACATTTGATAATTTTTTCATCACTAAAGAATGTAATAACGTCCTGACTCTTATCAGTTTTGTGAAGTCTTCGTATGAATTATTTTTACACTGGCAATGAAATCATACTTCTTTTGATCTATATTTGGGTATTAGTTATCCATTACGAACAAGTACATGGTTGATGCCGACATAGGGATCTGTTATGTTTTGTAGTTTGGAAAAAAATTCATGAGAATAATATGAAGAATTTTTATTTAATTGATTGTGAAGATGTGAAAGCGGCTTTCTATGACCTATTCAATATAGATCATGAAAACTAATTACGAACAAGTGGTTTTCTGATCCACAACCACAAAGTCAGTCTACTCAGATGCTTAATGCAAACATAACAATGTTCTTGGCATTGGTTATCTACCAACTAGCAAATGATATACTCCTTGTACAGTTAATTATTGGCATGTATGAATCAACTTTTATCAACTCTTGGTTCTAATAGATGTCTCTAGCTTATTTTTTTCTGCAAACCACCTCAGTCCGTAAATGCCTGTTGGCACTGAATAATATCTGATGTTGAAAACTGGCAACATTTATAATCTCAGTTATTTTAAGGAATGAACAAAGGATTTGATTCACTGTTTAATTCTAAAGACACCTATTGCAAGGTTTAGATTATCTTTAATTACTTGTGTAGAATGGAAATCAAAGTTGGAGGAATGTGAAAAGCAAATGCAAGATTGGAAGAAGAAGGCATCTCCAAACTTAATAGGCAGATAAATTCTATGGTTCTATTCGTCTGTAGCTTATTGCACTAAATATTTGCCATGTTCAAATGAATGAAATTTTCCAGCCTGATTTTCCGTTTTTACAGGAGGCTCAAATTGACCAGCTTATTTCTAAGAGGCAGGAAATAGTTGAAAAATGTGAACTAGAGCAAATAACCCTCCCTATTATTTCTGATCCAATGGAAACTGAATCCTTAATTCCAGGCCCAACATTAGACTTTAGTCAGTTGAACAGATCTTATTTACAGGACAGAAGACCCTCTAATAGGGAAAAACACGAGTTTGAATTTAAACAGAAAATAGATGTCATAGTGATAGAAATTGAACGAACCGCTCCTAATTTGAAAGCCCTAGGCCAATATGAGCTCTGAAAAAGAAGGAAGGAATTGTAACAGAAGAGTTTGAAAGAGCTAGGAAAGAACAAAAAGATGTGGCTGAAAAGATAAACTCTATTAAGCAGAAGCGGTATGTATATGAACCACATGGTATCAGTATATTTTTTTTATTACAAAGTAGTTTACTGACCAATTTTAGACCCCTCATTTACATTTTCTATTTTGTTTTAGATTTGNTAAACTCTATTAAGCAGAAGCGGTATGTATATGAACCACATGGTATCAGTATATTTTTTTTATTACAAAGTAGTTTACTGACCAATTTTGATCTCACCTGATCTTTTAAGCAGACCCCTCATTTACATTTTCTATTTTGTTTTAGATTTGATTTCTACATTCCTATCTTGTTTAGAATTTGAGTTCTCCTCACTCAACATCATCGTTTACATAAACTATATTCTGCTTATTTGTAAAATACGTCTTTATCCTTATTTAGATTGCAAGTTGTAATTAACTTCCCAATTTTGATCTTCCGAAAGTTTTGACGCAGACCTCAGTTGCATATTGCTTTCTTGTTTTGTATTTGATCTTGCCTTCTCACTTGGATTTTATTTTTCTTCAATTATTTGGCTACTTGATTAAATAATGCATGTTTTTATCTTTATTTTAAACGCAATCTGTAATCTGAAACAGTATGTCCCTGGATTTTGTTAGAATTGAATTTCTTTAGTGAGAGATATGCAAAAGAAAGCTACTTGTTATTCCTAGGCGCTTGCTGCATTCTTGCCTTCTTGAGAACAATGAACATGCACATTGTGTGGACAATGGTTCAATGTAAATATCTAAATACTTTAATGGTGAATTGAGCATGTGGGTTTAGTGTTTGAGCAGAATGACTTTCATTTTATTTGATGACTGTTTGCATTTGTGTTAAAGTCAACTATACTCAACTTTTTAAATGTTTGGGGAAATTTGACTTTTTTTGATACTTTTGTTGCTTTATTTTCCATTATTTTTTGGAGTCAAGCTAGTTCAATTAATTAAGTGACATATATTTCTTCTGCCTCCTTCAAAATTCAAGAAGTGGTGCTTGCATTTACCTATCAACGTGCATCACAGTCAATTTTTCTTTAAACTTGTTACATCCTTTTCAGTTGTCATAATTCTTCTATGTGCATTGCGACTTGAGTGCCAAGTTTGTTCAAGAAGCTTTCTTTGTACGTTGCAGGTTCGATTTGTTTATGGATGCTTTTAACCATATATCTAGTCATATTGATAGGATCTACAAAGAATTGACAAAAAGTAACACACATCCTTTGGGTGGGACAGCATACTTAAACTTGGAAAATGAGGATGAACCATTTTTACATGGAATTAAGTACACAACTATGCCACCAACAAAGCGATTCCGTGACATGGAACAACTATCTGGTGGGGAAAAGACTGTTGCTGCTTTAGCTTTACTCTTCTCCATTCATAGGTATGATTTCCAATGCTATTTTTGCATTTTCTAAATATGAATCTCACGATCTTCAGCCATTTTCCATTCTTGGTATTTTTCACTGGATCTTTTAGCTTACTGAGACATGCATGTTTTTAGGGAGGATATTACCGGTCCAATATGTCATCCTTTATGCATGTGTGTAAGAAAAGGCTACACTGGTTTTGACATTTTGAGGGGCATTGCCTTGTCTCTTAAAAAATTTGCTTTTGAGTAGTATGTTGATCTTAGAATTCACTGCAAATTAATGTAATGTGAGGTAGGAGAGTTATTAAACATAGTGGATGGTTGGTGTGTTTGACATTATACATATCAGTTGTAACTCTCTTCTGTATGGTTTGACTGCGTTTTATAGCTGTCTTCATCATTGAGCTTTTATTTCTATGGACTCTCAGTTATAGGCCTTCACCATTCTTTATATTGGATGAAGTTGATGCGGCCTTGGATAACTTAAATGTTGCTAAGGTGGCTGGATACATTCGTTGCAAGTCATGTATAGGAGCAGGAAGTAGTCAAGATTCAAATGGTGGTACAGGTTTTCAAAGTATTGTGATATCTCTGAAGGATAGCTTTTACGACAAGGCCGAGGCTTTGGTTGGTGTGTACAGGGACTCTGAGAGGAGCCACATTAACATGCTAAATGAACATGAAAATTCGCATAAAAAATGCACATGACAATGAATAAACAACAGTGGTTTCTTTATTCTTGTGCTAATAATTTGATTTTTAACTCTTCTTTTCCTCATGCAGCTACTCAAGAACTTTGACATTTGACTTGACCAAATACCGGGAATCATAAATGCTTAGTTCCTCCAAGCTCGCGTCTTCTGGCATTACTGCAAGTACATTTGAAGATTATGTGCTGGTTAGGGTTTTTAGGCTTTCAAGAAGTAACTTATTCTGGTACAATCACGTTCTGAATGTCAAGAGAGTTCTGTTGGTTTAATGCACCAAACTCTGACTTGGCTCTTGTTAATATATTTGTTTCTAGTTTGGTTCATTTCTCCCTTAGCAGTTTGATTTTTGGAAATATGATTCCTTTCTCTGAGTACATTGATTGTCCTCTAAAGATAGGCGTTGCATGTTATTTCAATTTTATTAATTACATTATTTAGGGATAGGTATTATTAAGGTTGTTTATCGATAAATAAGTAGTACTTAGGGTTGTAAATTAATCTTTTGCATCAATGTTAAAGAAATCATCTCTTGTTGAGATGGTTTTTTCCGACTAATAGCTAGTGGTCTCTTTTCTCGTTGGATCATGAGGCTCTCTTTTTTCTTTTATTTGTCTTTTAATCTTTGTTATCGAAAATGTAAGCATTCGCTTGGCCTCAATAAGACCAATAAAATAATGGGTTTGCCAAAAGAGTTTGATTAGGTAGAAATGGATTCAATGTCATGCGGCTAATAAGTTTTTACTGATTATCTCTAAATATGCATATGATTATGCAGCGTATTAATGATTTGCAAGGATAGAGCATACCTGCCAGAGAGTTTGGGAAGGCGAGGGCAATGGCGTGTATCATTCTAAACCTGGGTTTGCTCGAACACTAGCCGGTTTAAGTTTGAAGAGAACTTCCTGTTTGCTCTCTAATTCTTTTTGGGACAGGATACGTTGCCAGCAATTTGGCCTCGAATATTTTCAAGATTCAATTTGATTGCGTGTCATTTTGTCTTGAAACTGAGAAATGAAATTGCAAGTGATTACTTGGAATCACGTGTGTACGGCTCTTTCTTTTTATTTTACATTCTTAACCTGCCCATAGAGAATGTCTTTGATGTTCGGGGAGCTGAAATTGCTTTGACCTCGAGTGTCGTTTATGCTTTTTTTAATTGCAATCTTGGCATCAGTTCCATTAATGCGATAAATTATAAATAATTTAATTACGACATCCATTAATGCGTGTCAGCCTAAGAGATTTTCCCCCTTCTTCAGCAAAACGAAAACTGTTTTGTCGGGCTAATTCTGTATATTTTGATGGGTAGTAGAAAGCTGGTTCGTGATTTTGTTTTCTCAGCTAGTATCTCAACATGTTGGTTCAAAGCTCTTCATTTTCAAGTTTGAGTTCTTTTTCTTTGAAAAAGTTTGAAATTATGAGTTTGATTGGGGCGATGCTTTTTTTTGGGTTGTGATTTTCGCATTAGAGTTCGAGAAGGGGAGTAGTAGTAGGATCGCTGCGGCCTGACGGGCCCCTCTCTAATAGTCGATGCAGCAAGTGAAAGGTGTAGCTAACAAAAGTCTCCTTTTTTCTTTTGAATAAGCTAAAGTATTTGCTAGTTCTAGCAGATCTTGCTCTGAATACGTTGTGCTTCTATTTTCTTTTTGCTCGGTAATTTTGGGCATATTTTGATTTTGCTTAGGATTTGTTTCTCTGAATCTCAAATTCTCTTTTTTGGAATGGTGATTGAGGTTTCATTTGTCACCCGAAGAGATTGTTGGTTTTATTTTTTTCACGCTAAATGTATTTGAAATATTATGCTCTTGCACGGTTCTGAATTTATGGTAATCACGTAAAATATTCTTTGCCAGTGTTGTGTGCGATGCAATTTAACTTAATTTAGTATCTATCTCTTAACGTTTTTACAATATAAAATGTTGAATTAAGCCTTTTTTAAGGCTCAACGCATCTCCAAACTTAATTTATTGATCATGCTCGAGTGATGTTTACAAAATAAATAATTATTCACAATTTCAGAATTTTCCCAAATAATTCAAACCAATATACATAATTGCAGATTAATATCTCTTTACCTTCTCAATTCTCCAGACATTATATTTAATAATTCATCCCCCAAAAGAGTGGGTGCTTGCTCTCTGTAGTTGAATTCTCAAGTTTCTCGTCAGGCTAAACTTTCAATTATTTAACATAGTTATGACAAATGAACTAGAAACACAAATTTCAATTTGAAGTATGGAGATATCTTTCGATTTTCTTTCCCATTTTTGAATTGAGATATTAGCTTCTTGTTACGTCATACTACATTTTTATGGGATGAGTTCTTCTGGTTACTTAGCAGTATCTCTATAACAAGAGATAGTACTAATATTTATTAGAATATAGCTATTAATTTACAAAGGAGTCTCTTTCAAAGTTCTTCATTTTATTTTTTCTCCACCCTTCGAGCATTCAAAGGGCTCACTTGAGCTTGAGAGTGGTAGGGAATTACAAAAAACATTTCTTTTCTTTTCTTTTTTCTTTTGTCTTGTTTCTCCTTAACTTTTTTCATGGTTCTTTTTAATCTAAGTTTTTATTGTTTGTCTCAAGAATGTTTTAGAGCTAGTCTAAAAAACATTAAATCTAAATATTAACTTGATAAACCATAAGATCTTGGAAAATAATTTTCAAACTAAAAAGTTGTGAAAAGGGGATTTACTGCATTTCTATGTTTATTTTGCTACTGTGAATTTGAATTATCACAATAGGTAGGGGTGTACAAAACCGCATGAACCATGAAACCAGACCAAAACTTTCGGTTTTGGTTCGGTTCTAGTCAATTTTTTGTCATAAAAATTTGACTTTGAGGTTTAAAATGGAAAACTAATTCTTTTTTGTCTGGTCTGTGGATTCAATAATAGAAAGTCACAAAAACTGGAGTAGACCACTTAAAAATTCTATCATCCAATTCCAAAGTCCAAGCTGCTAGTCTCTTAAAAAAATTGAAATATATCTCCTAAAAATAATATATACCCATAAAAACTTATAATTCCACAAATACATAATGTGTATCAATTATATATGAAAGCATAAATATAATCCATTAAAATTAATAATCAAATCTAAAATATTCAAATCAAGGTAATAAATTATTCATATACAAAGTGAAGAGTTTAAAGCTCATGTTGGCTTAACCTTGAGTAAATTATCTTCTTTTTTAGAATATGAGTTATTCTATATTTACACTCTAATTTTATATTTTGACACGATTAGTAATTATATAGATTGGTCATCTTCCATCTTCTCTATTAACTTCTTTACTAGCATCTGGTTGCTATTTTTTCCAATTGAATTAGAATTTATCAGGCCACAAATGAGTACACAATAATATATAAATATGAGAAATATCATGAAAAGAGTCATAAATATTCATTCATACAACGAAAAATTACATAGAGGAACTAAGTCTCATATTAAGTACATGATCTTTCAATTTCAATGGTTGCATGCCTTTAGTTAAATGATCGACGACCATCAATTCAGTGCTAATGTGTTTGATGACCATTGTGTCATCCTTAACATTTATGATGATATGCTTACTTTGACTTTTACTTTTGTTGTTCTTATCTATAAAGACTGTAGTTGAAATGTCACAAAATATCTTCAGCGGCATATGATTAGCATTTAGATTTATCGACAAACATAAAAATATATCATGATGTTGATTTTAGAGAATAAACACAACCAGCAATCTCTAAATCAGAACTGTCAATCGCATTCAAGCTATTAGTATGTCTGTAGGTAAACATCTAGTCTTTGGTTCCTTGAAGATACCGAAGCACTTTTTTTGTAGCAGTTCAGATACAGTGTTAGGTCTTGTATAGACCTCAACGTATATTGGGCTCTCAACAACCAAAACATATAGAATATTCTTCATTCGGGCAATGGCTCTCATTAAACACCCACCATTCACAATAAAAATTACACTATGTGAACAATTTTCCATTTGATATCTCTCTAAAATTTTATTTATACAAGATTCCTTAGACAATCCAGTACAACCTCGAAATCTATCTCGATGAAAGTAATATCAATGATATAGGAAGCATCATATATGTCATTCATATCAATGTTTTCAGAGAGAAACTGTTTCACCTTATGTAATAAACTTTTATCATTTGATGTAAGTAAAATGTCATTCACATATACAACCAAGAAACAAAGTTTTCTCCCACTAATCTTATGATATATACATTGATTCATAATATTTATCACATTAAATGTTCACCTTCACTAGAGAAGAATCCTTCATGTTGTTTGATGTAAACCTTCTTCTAGTTCTTCATTGTGAAAAAATTATTTTCACATATATTTGTTGTAATTCAAAAATCAAAATGTGCAACCAAAGCCAAAATAGGGCAAAAAGAATATTTCTTGAATACATAAGAAAAAATCTACTTGAAATTGATTAATTTTTTTTTGTCTAAATCCTTTAGAAACGAGTCTTGTATTATATCTTTCAATGTTACATAATAAGGTCTTCTTAATCTTAAAGACACATTTGTAGAATTCAGTACTTCTTTCATGGCATCATACCATTGATTTACTATTACTCATAGCTTGTAAAAATGTTTCACGATCATTTTTTGGCTCCAATATTATAAGCCGCTCTTGTAGATACATTACATAGTCACGAGGATAGCTGATTTTCTTTCTCTAGTGACTAGTAGATCTCTTTAATATCGTATCGATATTTTCTCGAGAAATTTGTTGTTTAGCAGATGGTCAACATTAATAGGATTTCTCTCGAGAACTTGATCATTATCAACAACTTGTGGAATATCATTTATTGATTGTCTAACATCCATTTGAGTTGTAAGAATGTTATGTATAAAAAAAATCTATCACTTGAATTAGAGAGTTTAATGTCAATGTGATCTCTTTGAGGAGCAATATCATTAAATCAATCACTCTATCTAATCAATTCATTCTAAAAAAAATTGCATTTCTCGATTCCACAATCCTAGTGTTATGAGATGGACAATAGAATCTATATCTCATAGACTTTTAGGCATATCTAATAAAATAGTTACTAGCAGTCCTTAGATCTAGTTTCTTTTCTTGTGAATTCTAAACTCTAATCTCATACGACCATCTCCAAATGCGTATATGCCTTAAACTCAATTTTGAACATTTCCATAATTCAAATGGTGTATTTATGATATATACTACCGTCTTGAGTGCATCAGACCAAAAGAAATTAAGAAGTGTAGGACTACTACGCATACTCTCCAACATATTAAATCATGTTCGATTTCTTTTTTATGTCATACCACTCTGCTCTGGAGAACTAGACATGATGTATTGAGCAATAATACTGAGCTCTTTGAGAAATCTTGCAAATGAACTTCGTGCTCTTCGGTCTACTCATAATCTTAATTTTCTTACTGCATTATTTCTCTCCTTTTGCATTGAAAATTTTAAAGGCATCTAATACTTTACATATATTTAAAGCAAGTAGATATATATATATATATATATATCGTGAGTAATTATCAATAAAAGTTCTAAAATATCTTAGCCTATTTGAATTCATAATCAGACTATAAATATCTGAATTTATAATTTCTAATACTTCAACACTCCTCTTTGCACATTCTTAGATACATTGTTCTAATTTCCCTTAATGCAGCCTGAACATGTATCAAAATAAATAAAATCTAAAGTACTAAATAGTTTATTAGCAATCTTTTAATTTTTTGTATGACCTAATCTCTGGTGTCATAATATTGAAGAATTCTCATATATAACACATCGTTTAATATCAGTGTGAATATGCATAACATTATTATGGTATCATTATATAAATCAATAGAGAAAAGACCGTCAGACATTGTACCATTTCTAACAACATCAAATGTATGAAATAAACTAAAGTTTTCATATGAAAAAGTAATAAAAAAATTCCAAAGGTACAAGTCCGGAAACTGAAATTCAAATAATAAGTCTATGAACATAAAAAGTCTTTTATAAATTCAAAATGAAACCACTACTAAAAACTATATTGCATTTTTCAACAATTTCAACATGTAAATGCATATTGCTTATCAAATAGATGTCTTGTTCACTACCCACTAGTTTTTGCAGGTTTCATATACTTTGCAAGGTATTTAAAATATAGATTGTAAAAACAAAATCAATCCATCATGTATTATAACTAATATGAGGCATATTATATTATTAACAAACAAAAGAGATTTGCATACTAATATGTGTCCTTTCTTATTACATAAAAATCACATGATTTATTCATTGGTTTCACCATATTTGATTGGTATTTACCTTTCCTTTTTTTTTGACATGAAGCGTTTTCTTTTATGAACCGTCATAAATGCACTATCAAATCTTTTCATAGCAAGTCTTCCTTCCTCTCAAACACATATGGCCTTAAGTTCATTGATTGACCACTTATTTTTATATGTTGTAAGAGATTTTGAAAGGGCCATATGATTGTAAAAGAGTATTCAAAATGTAATGTGCCAAAAAAGAATAAGACATATCAACATCTAATGTCTTTAGTCAATCAAAAGTCTCTCGAGCCTTATGATGAAAATTTCATAATGACAGTCTTGACAAGTGTCTTATGTGAAGTCTCGTGTTGTTTTTCTATGATCTTTAGAAATGTTATAACATCGTTATGTTTATAAAATTAAAAAAATATGATAAACACTTAGTAACGGGAAAGAAGTCGTGTTAGCATAATAAACATAGCTAAAAGCTACTCTATTCACCATTCATAGATCAAAATTCTCATTTTGGGATATTTTAATTTTAGTTAATTTTGCCAAACGAGAAACCGATTTATTCTTCAATCTTCTATTATTACGAGAACAAAATGGTCCATCATTATAATGTAAATTTCGTAAAAGTTTCATCCCAAATAGATATTCTTCATCTTTGAAATATAAAAGTTTCAATAAAAATGGCAAGAATAGAAGCCCACCTTATTATCTGTACAATATAGTCAATTTTACCTTATTAGCTATTGTCTTTTATGGGCAATTGGAGCAATTTTACCTTACTAGTTATTACCTTATAGGCTTATACTCGACAAAATAGTTCCCAACCGACTTCTGCCCGACACGTCGCAAATAGAACTATTGACTCTCTTTGTTCCGTCTTCAACTTCATTATCGAAGATGGAAGATAGGGAGAGCACCGAGGAGAAACTCATAGCAAACGTTGGAGGCAAATGGGCGAGAGACAAAGGCGAATGACAAAGGTCGAACCTAGATCTGGTGTTGAGGAGAAAATTGAAATTTTGACAACCAATTATCGCCATTCTTGGCAATAACTAAATATATCTATGAACAATTGACGGCATAGGAAGCGACATCGAGTCTTATCGGGGTGTGGTGTATCTATGCAATGGCGATAATGGCGGAGCTCGATGGGCTCGACCTTTACGAGCTAGCGAGCCGAGTCTCGGGCTTGCATGCTGAGCTCGAGCAAGACTCAGCTTGATATTGTAGCAATTTAAGCCTAGCTCAGATTGCTATAGTTCTGAAAAATCCAAGTAATTTGGTGAGTCGACTCGCTCGGATGCCATCTCTACTATAATGTAGGCATCTAATGAGATCACAATGGCTAGGCAGAAAAATAACATAAAACTAAAAAAATAACAATATTACAATTGAAAAATTGTCAACTAAAAATGGCTAAACATAATTCCAACCATTTTCAAGATCTCAGCCATACAATCATCTTTTACCCTCGCAGATCTCTCTTTTCCATTGCCATTTTTATCTAAAACAGAAGCTAGAGACCAGTGTCTCCTCAAAGCTTCATATGCACTTAGAAATAGGAGTGGGCAGCTCGAACCAAGCCGAAAACTCGAACCAACCCAAACGGTTTGGGTCAGGCTTTTGTTCAAATAATCTGTTTCAGGTTGGGTTCAGTTGTGACTATTTTGGTTTGGTTTGGTTTTCAGTTTTTGCTCGAAAACCGAAACCGAACCGAAAAACCCAATGGCTATTTTGGCGGTCGACACATTGTTGTAGCAGTCGACACTTTTATGTGTCGGTCGACACTTATGAATCTTCTGTTGTATAGCGATGTCGACCCTTACGTCTGGCGGTCGACACTTTGGAGTTTTGGTCGACCCTTGTATGTTTAGGTCGACACTTTTAAATCTTCTAATTCACCAAGCGGTTGACACCTTGTATTTGCGGTCGACACTTTGCACATCGACCATAACGAATCGTTACAAACTTACAAGAGTTACAATGTATTTACATTTATAATTTTTTTTAGTTTTATATGTGAACAAAACAAAATCAACCCAACCAAACCCGAAACCATTTGGTTTTGGTCAAAAAAAATATTTTCAGTTTGGGTCGGGTTTTGGGTTCTCCTTTTAACCCAAAACTCATTCGGGTTGGGCTGGCCAGGTGAGAACCCGACCCAACCCAAACTGTGCCCACCTCTACTTAGAAAGCTATCATTTATTATAACACTAGGTTAAAATGATTATGGTAAAGAGAGAACCAACCAGGAAACTTGATGACAACAACGGAACGAAACAATGTTGATATCGGCTTCACAAAATTGCCATCGGCCAGCNATATGCATGACATACAACATTCATATAACCTATAATGATAATATTAAATTTAACTTAACATATCAATCATCAAACAATTGCAAACAAGCACACAAACAATCCCAAGAGTTTGGGTTGGTGTATTGTGCAATACACCCCAACATAATATTATCCATACTTAATCTAGCACCTAATCAATTCAAATCATAATCCACAAAGTCTACTCTTTGTATTGTAGTCCCAATTGGGCCAAAGACATTCAGAGTTACTTACTTGAAGTCCTTAGCTTTAATTTGATTACTTAATCTCTTAATCTTCAACACTTATCACTTGGTAACCTTAATACATAAAAGAAAATTGAGTGGCAATCTTAGATATACCCTGTTTTGCAGTAACTTCAAACAACTATAACTTGAGATACACAAGTCCAATTACGATGATTCAAGTGTCATAACTTTTATGAAGATGTATAATTTAAGTCATCTAAAGAAAGTAAAATCAAATTACCACTCGAAAAATTTGTAATAATTAAAATTCTAAAACTGTGCAGATTTGTCCGACATTGGGAAATCTTGATACAACTTTAAAATTCATGCACCAGCAATCATTCTAAACCAACCCAAGCACTTAGATATCAATATAGGGTAAGAATTGATACCTTAAGAGTAAAGAAAACTTGCACCAAAGTTTCCAAATTCGTGGCTTCCCTGTTTTCTTCTTTTCTTGCTTCAATAGTGCACTAAATCTCACTTTTATGCACAAATACCCTCACACACTTCAACTATCCTCAAATCTTCCCTTTTCTCCTACAAAACTAGAGAGAACTTGAAAGAAGGAGATGAATTTCATGGTTTTTCCCATCTGATTAGAAACCCTCTTCATAAAAGCTAAGGAGGAGGTGGAGAAAGCATGAAGTATTTTCTCCTCATTCCACCTCACTGAAGCTGCTCCTCAAATTCACCAATCATATTTATTTAACTATAATAATAACATTTTTATTTATATTATTTTTACACATAAAATTAAGGTGGAGGTGGAAGAAAGCATGAGGTGTCCATTCAAGTAGGGGGTGTCCATTCAAGCAGGAGGTGTTCATTCTAATAATCACTAATTAACTTAGGTTAATCTTATGATTGAGAGTTTTATTTATTCTAACTTTCCTTCAAACCCTTCATACACGTAACAAATTTTTTTTCCCTTCATTGATCACAACTTTTAATTTACCGTACTATCAAAACTAAATCACAAGATCATTGTACCATACACAAAAAGCAAGGGTGTTACACCTAGGCCATCTGGACCGGTCTCCACTTGACCAACAAATCCAAACACTAAATATGATATTCTTTTGGGCGAGAGTCAACAAACTTCTTGATGTGACTCATTTAATTACTCTCTCCTTCTAAATTCACTTTGTCCTCAAGGTGGTAATTCAAACATTGATAGAGGATGCCTTCGCCAGTTCCCACGAATTGTCCGCTTTAGGTAGGCTTGCCCATTGAATAAAGACCTCATTTCCTCTGCTGGATTTTCCAGTCTCATGTCTGAGGCCCAACACTTTTTCTGATTGAAGAGCGATGGAGGTGTCCCCTTGTAGTTGTAGGGGTAGGTCTTCTCTTGGGAAGGTGTTGTCGACCACGGGTTTGAGTTGAGATACATGA
>QAOC01011915.1:15302-28161 GCA_003255005.1 Begonia fuchsioides | reverse complement strand
AAAAAAGAGTATTTCTTTTTCTTTCTTGTATTTACCGCCCTATCCCTGGCGTCAAATAGGGAAAGCCATGTTGAAGAGAACTTTGAACCAAGAGCTCTCGTCAAACTATTTCGACCATTTATCTCAGAAGGTGACTGTCGTCGATGAGTTGTCACAACCCAGATGCTGACTAGCAGGATGCTAGGTGTGATCACTCATTCTTGATCCTAAGGCTTAGTTTACAGCACAAGAGATGAACATAATTTGAAGATCGAGATCCGCATAATGATTACATATTTTCCTTCCAATGAAAACTCATATTTACCATTTCAAGGAAACAAGTGTCCGTCCTATTTCCACTTAACCCCAAGTACACGTATCGTTGTCAAATAATAAAGATGATAAATGGTGTCAAAACATTTACTTTTTAAAAATAAATAAGTAAATTAAACTAGGCAATTCTTCCGTTTGCTTGTACTGCACATTGAAACTGAGCTCAAATGTTCCGAAAACATAGTTTTTGTTGATTAAAGTCACGATCTAACAAGGGATTCTGATTTTATGCTGAAATCATTTCAGTTAAAGGCAAAAACACTTCATCGATTTATGGGAAGATACAATTTCTCATTTTTCACTTTCATTTGTAGACAAAATAGACTCTCTCAACTTCAACAACACAAGCACTTCACGCATTTATACGACATACTAGGCTAATAGAAACAAAGGCAACTAATACCAGCAATCTGCTACCTCTTCTTGTTCGGTCAGAGGCTGGGGAAGATGCTGTTCTTGTGGGGGTCCTGCTGTTCTCAAGAATCCTCTGTACGATTCACTCCCTGGTTTTGCAAGCTCTACGTAGATCCTTCTTCCATCAAGACTCTGCTTCAAAACAATAAAATAGTTCATAGACTTTTTACTACACTGATATCCTTCAAGAATTAAGTAAGATGTGAGCCAATTTCAACCTTGTAATCCATATTTTCCAGCGCTCGAACTGCATCCTCTTGACAAGTGTATTGAATAAATGCATATCCTTTGAACCTTTTTGTAATCCCATCTTTCATTAGCTTCACTGCCATTGTCAACGACTTCAGAGCTTCAGTTTTGTGTTATATAATACCTACAGTATGATGAATGGTGATATTACTTCATCTCCAACAACATAGGTTCATTTACCTTCGGCTATCTGGCCAAAATCTGAAAATTCATCATGCAACCTCCTTTCGGTTGTAGAATATGGTAGATCTGTAGTTTAACATTGCACAAAGCAGAACTGAGAGAAGTCAGAAATTTATGATTCTTGCACCAAACCTGAGTTTTGCTCAAACAAACTTCGAAAGCTTAATGAAAGCATCAGCAATAATTGGCAACTAAAAGGGTAAAAACAGAGAACAGGAAGTATTTTCAACCATGGGTATTGATGATGCCATCAACAGGCCTCCACACATTTAATAATAAAACGTCTAGGAGAAACTAGATCCATGAAAAGGAAAGTTACTGAAGTACAGGCCATTAGCAATGCAACGAAGCATAATCTTCCTCTGGACTGGATAATAACTATTTTGAAATGCTAAAATTACTAACCCACAATCAGATGAAATGAAGCACAAATGTGAATACATGATAGAAGCGATCAATCAACAAATATATTAACTTCAGTAAGAATATTGACATGAATGTCATGGTCCTATATTTTGGACAAAATATTCAGAAACAAGAAATGATTGAGGAAAGTCAACACAAAGAGTGAACTTTTTTCTATCACAGAAATATCAAATGCTGATGCAAAAGCTATCCTAAGTATACTTGATTGAAAAAAAATTAGGAACTACCGTTTATGTTCAAATCAAATTGCATACTACACAGATCACATTACCCACGGAAGTTCATTTCACATCTTTAAATTATACAATCCAATTGCCTTTGAACTTTGAGCCAATGCACCAAAAGGACCACAAGAGCTGTAACATTAAACTTGTCAAATATAGTTGTCTAGGCTAGTGATCAATCTAATAAATTCTCTTAAGTGTTACTAATACTATATAAAAGAGTAATTATTTTTTGGAAGTCCACTATTTTCACATTTAACACCCAAAGTTTTCATATCTTGCCAGATCTTGCTTCTGGTAGTTCAATATCTATCAATTCAACAACTTTACTGGTATTGCCTTAATTTTAATCTTCCACATTTCATGATTACTTTTCTCGTAGGATAACACTAGTCATTAAAAATTTGCACAGTGAGCAACTGCTTATCTAAAGAGCACAAAACAATTCTCAATGTGAAATACTTAAAATTCCTCTCGAATTTGACTTCGTAGCCACTTTTCCCATGTTCACAGAGTTTCTTCTGGCTGCGAATGTAGCAATTTACAGACCCAATCCTTTGTAATAACCAAAAATTGAGACTAATAAGGTTGCCATATTTAATATCGATTGGATTAGACAAAGTTTAATAGCTAGCCTTTTCACAAAATTGCTGACAGACCAACTATGACGTACTTGTATGGAGTATATTATATTATCCAACATTGATTCTTAAAATTTCAGTCTTTCAAGACAGAAAGATGGGTGCAACCTATAAAGTAAAATCATCATACTGCCAGTAAATCAAGACAATAAGCAGAAGAGAAAAGAGCTAATTAGTATATTGCACTAATAAAATAGCAGAAGAGTAACCAATCAAATAAGAAATTAGAAACATAAAAAAGGAAAATCGGAAGCGAGGAATAACCCACTTCGAACGCTGATTCGGCTGGCAAGAGGATAATCAAAGAAAGAGGCTTTGAGAGTCAAAGATGGAGGCTTGCGGGGATTCGAAAAGGGTTGTGAAAGAAGGGGAAATCTGAAGTTGGCGGAGTAGCCGGGGAACGAGACGGTGGAAGCCCACATGGTATACTCGGACGAAACGAGAAGGTGAGATAGTAGGATTTTATACCCGAACCGAAACACCCGAGTGGGCGAGTGTAGGAGGATGAGCTTCTTCTACATTCCACGAGTGAGAACGAAAGCGTGATATTCAGTTCAGGGTGGGGTCTTACGAGTTGAGATTGATTCCAACTTCAAACTGAATAGTTTTAATAGGGTGGGTTTGTTCGAAGAGACCGTCTACGTTTACTTGTTTACTTGTTTAGCTTAAGTTTACTCACTTAGCCTATATTTTTATTCTACACTCTGACGTAGCGCTTACCTGTAAATTCAACATAATTCAACATATCTCAAATTGAATTTAATATTATTGACTATTTTCTATATAACCTCGACACAATACGCTTGTTTTTATCTTCCCGCTCAATCACGTCACATTAATCGCTATCTCCATCTCCAGTAATTGTTGATATACCGAATTAGCCGATAGGAAGTACTGCACTTTCAATCGGTAATTTATTATTTTAGTTAGATTATGTTGGCTAGTAGTTAAAAAATCTTGTATTTTTTTATTTTTCAACCCCCGATTTGAGGTCCCCGTTTAAATATGATGGTCCCCGAATCGGGGGGAAGTCCCCGTTTCACGAAAAATCGACGAACGGGGACTTTTAACCCCGATTCGGGGTCCCCGTTCTAATCCGAAGGGTCCCCGAATCGGGGTTGGAAGTCCCTGTTCGTCGACTTTGTTCAATAAGCGGTCGACCCCTTTAAGAAGCGGTCGACCTTGTATGGTGCAAATCGCAGCACCAATGACAATAATAAATTTCAAATGTTGAGGTTTGCAATGTTTAGTGATCGGGTGATTTTGGTTTTATTTATTAACTCCGTTAACTTCCTGCAGCAGGATTTAAATCGCCAAGATATAGAAAGAGATACAGTTGACATGAAATCTAATACATTAGAGCACTTGGAAGAAATTGAAGAATCAGATATAGTTCAGTTGCAACATGAAAAAAATAAGAATACTAGTGACGAGGATAAGTTGAATAGGATATTGGCAGATGAGATTGAAGCGCCTCAAGTTGGTATGATTTTTCAGACTATAGATGAAATGCTGAATTTTTATGTGAAGTATGAAAATTCGTTGGATTTCCCCTATTGACCAGAATTCCGTCAAAGGAGATGATGGAAATGTCAGATGGGTCACTTATGCATGTGCTCGTTCAGGCATCCCACAATCAAAATCCAAAAATACTCTGAGAATGCATCTAATTGCACGAACGGATTGTAAAGCAAAGATTCGAGCTGATATATCTCCCGATGGGATGTGGCGGGTGACTATTGTCATACTCGACCATAATCATGACTTAAGTCCTCAGAAATCGCGATATTTTAAGCGTAACGGAGTAATGAGCTCATATGTCAAAAGGAAGTTGAAAATCAATGATCGTGCAAAAATTAAGCCACAGAAGAACTTTACTTCCATGGTAGTGGAGGCTGGTGGCCATGAACATGTCCTATTCATAGAGAAAGACTGTTATAATTATCTTCATACAGTAAGGCAGCTGCAATTAGGTGATGGAGATGCAACTGCACTTCAACAATACTTTTTGAAAATGCAAGCTAAAAATTCAAATTTCTTTTACATTATAGAGTTGGACAATGATGGACGATTACAAAATGTATTTTGGGCGGATGCAAGAAGTAGGATTGCTTATGAAGAATTTGGTGATGTGGTTAGTTTTTATACAACTTACCTGACAAATAAGTACGACATGCCTTTTGCTCTTTTTGTTGGGGTCAATCACCATGGTCAATCAGTACTGCTCGGTTGTGGTTTGATATCAAACGAGGACACAATGACATTTACTTGGTTATTCCAATCATGGTTGTTGTGTATGAAAAATCGTGCTCCACCTGCATTACAGATCAGGACAAGGCAATGAAAAAAGCAATTGAGATAGTTAGGCAAGACACAGATGGTGTTTATGACATCATGAAAAAACTACCAAAAAAATGAAAAGCTATCATCAGTATGCTTCAATAAAATTTATGTTGCAAAATATTGTTTACGATAGTTTGACAATTGAAGAGTTTGAAGAAAAATAGAAGACATTTATTGAGCGTTATAACCTTGAGAACAATTGTTGGTTGACTGATTTGTATAATGAAAGAAAATGTTGGATACCGGCCTTTGTTAAAGACATGTTTTGGGCAGGAATGTCTACAACTCAACGAAGTGAGAGCATGAATGCTTTCTTTGATGGTTACGTCAATTCGAAGACAACGTTGAAACAATTTGTGGAACAATATGAGAATGCTTTGCGGAGTAGAGTGGAAAGCGAAAAGCAGCTTGATTTCAAATCATTCAATGCAGAGTTCCTTGCATAACAAATTATGAAATAGAGCAGCAATATCAGGCTGTTTATACGACAACCAAGTTTCGAGAGTTTCAACTTGAGCTTATTGGCAAAATTTATTGTGAAATAATAGTTTGTCGATGAATGTTTGGGATTGTATACAATATCTGAAGATTCGAATGAAATTTGTAAACGATCGTGCGTGTTTAAAGTGACATTCAACCAAAATGGAGGCAACATTGAATGCACTTGTCGTTTGTTTCAATTTAGAGGGATATTGTGCGAGCATGCTATTAGAGTATTGATTCGTAATAAAGTGAAGGCAATACCTGCAACATACATTATTAGAAGATAGAGGAAAGATGTGGCAAGATCTCATACAAAAGTAAAAATATGCTATTCAGATTGGTTTATGAATCCACAAAGCCAACATTTTGATAGAATGTGTTCTTTGTTTCATCAAACAACAGATTTCACCAAACAAGTTTTGAATTGGACGAAAGAATTGATTGAAAGATTACAACCAAGTGAGCTTACTAGCGCAACAACAACGGTAACTGAAAAAGAAGAATCTTCAACAAACATATGTAATCGCGTCCTTACTCCTTCTATAGTTCGGGGTAAAGGTAGACCGACTTTCAAGAGAAAACAAAGCAATGTCAAAAAATTTAGCCAAAGCCAGAAAAAAAAAACTTTCCAAATCTGAAATCACTGTGAGTTATAATTTTGTATGCTTTTCTAGAAATTTTATTTTTCTAATCACTTGTGTTTTAAACAGGCATCAGATCAAATATTAATTTCACATCAAGCAAATGAAGTAGGTCAACCAACCCTTTGAAGGATGTAAAGTGTTTTTTGAAGGTTACGTTTTTTTGTGTTGTTGCCTAATTGTTGAGAGTTCACAATTTGTTACAGTTGTAAAGGTTGAACCAACCATAGTGTAGAAATTTGTATGTATATTTGTATGTACATAAGATTTGTATGTCAATGAAATGTTGTCACAAATTTGGCAGCACGTCGTTTGTTTTATGACTCCTCACAAGCCACATATTTCCTGCAGGCACACTTGTATGACAATCTTCCATATCCAATCCAATAGTAAAAGAACATTCTATGCAAATCTTTCATATCCAATCCAATACTGAAAGAAAAAAGAAAAAAAAATCGTAGCAGGACGAAAACTAAAAGTATAATGCTCATTATATATGTAGAACAAAAACTTATCACATCGAATTGTCAACAATAACTCTAATCTGCCGCCACTTGTGAACCATCTCCAGCTAGTGGAGCATCTCCCTCTGGTGAAGCATCTGCAGTGGGTGCAACACCATCTACAACTTGTGCAGCAGCATTTGCAAATGATTCACCTTTGTGCTCCGACATCCAATTGAACACTCGAGCACTAAGATACAGGTAATGCTGACGCAACACTTTCATACCCTGACAGATCTCTCCGTGTGCACTCGTCATCTCTTCAACTCTGTCGTTCAACTGCCAAACATTCGTAATAAGAATGTCCTGTTTCTGCATTGGAGTACAATTGTCTGCAGATGTTGCATCCATATCAATATCCTGCGATGTCAATCTTGTGCATCGGTTGGCCTACGCGAGCCAAACACCGTCACTTTCAACTAGCCCCATCTGACGTAAGTGTGACTTGTTAAAGTAGTCATATTGTCTTTGCTTCCTTATAGTCTCATGTGCTGGTATTGAAACATTAAAATGTTCTAATATCTTCTGAATCAAAGTCGAATACCCCATACTTGTGTTGGTTTTCGTGCTGATATGCTTCATATGGTTCAATATCACGTATCCCAGGTTTAACCTACGCCCATTGTACAATTTCTCCATCACGTACAGATCCATATGACTTACTAAATCTCTATGTCCATCACGGGATAGTATTGTGTGTGATATCATATTATGAACTACCTTGGCTTCGGTGTTCAGGTCCTTTGAACTTGGCTTTACAAATATTTCAATATTTGCATTCCGATGGACCAACTTCAGGAACTCCAATCTTTGGCCTGCCTTGATAAAGTCACACACTCGAGATGCGTGGTAATACGGTATACCTGCATCGTCCTCTAAAGGAAATCTGATGATTGCATTAATGGTTGCAGGTGTTATCAGTAACTCTTTACCAAATACGTAAGTTTTCAAATGCTCGACATTGTCGCCAACATACATATTGGCATAAAATAGCCTGATTACTTGAGTGCATCAACTACCAGATAGTTCACACAATCCTAACAAGCCAATTCTCTCACACATTTCTTTGATTCCCATTGAATGAAATTCATCAAACTAAACTGTTTTTGAAAATACAATGGACCGTGAACGAAGTCCTCTGCATATACTCTTTCGTGCATTGGAGATCTAAAATCCACAGAAAACTCCTCCAATTGGCTCCCATGATGAGTTGCCGGATGCGTGGACCCCTGATGCAATTGTTACAATTGATATTAGTGACCACGAAACAGCAACATTGCATCAGTCTGCAAATGCAAAGGCAATATTGCATCAGACTTTGGTAAACATTTCGTTCGACATCTCACAAGCATTCAGCACAAAACAGTCTCATTCAGCACCAAAATGAAACAAGTCAAAACTAGAAACCTATTCAACGAAGTCGGAAGCAGGCGAAGTTGGTCGGCCGACGCAAGAGAAAAGTGTATGGGGGCTTATGGCCGATTTTGCAACTCGTTCAATTCCACTATTTTGTCGACGGTAAGGTAGTCGCCGGTAGCAGCAGCTGAGACGGTAGGAGTTAATACCACCAAAATGGTTTACATCAGGTACCCTAATCGGTGTCCCCGTTTGAAATTTTTTTTTATAAACGGTCGACACCTTCTAAGTTGAAGTCGACACTTTACACAATTCATTCGACACCTTCAAGAAGCGGTCGACACCTTCTAATTTCTGGTCGACACTTTACACACTTCATTCGGCATCTATGAAGATGTGGTCGACACCTTCAAGAAGCGGTCGACACCTTATACGTTCCGGTCGACACCTGATAAGTGGCGGTCGACACCTTACACGTAGCGATCGGCACCTTATATGTAGCGGTCGACACCTTACATAAGATGCGGTCGACACCTTCTAATTTCTGGTCGACACTTTACAAATTTCATTCAGCATCTATTAAGATGCGGTCGACACCTTCAAGAAGCGGTCGACACCTTATACGTTCCGGTTGACACCTTATACGGCGAGATCGACACCTTACATAACGCATGTCCCGCATAGCGTATGCATTGTTTTTCAAAAATAAATCTCTGTTATAGCATATGCAGTATTTTTTCCACCATTGGGGTAATGAATAAAAAGACTAGAGTAACACATGTCATTAATATTGAGTAATGTCATAACTAAAAATACAAGTCAAGTCCACTTCACTCAAAATTATTCTAATATACTTCTCTAGCTGATCATCCGAGGGTAGTGGATCATGAGCGACCGTGGGACCAGTTGTCATGCTGGCCCATGTTGGATTGTTGGATGCCCCCATTAGTCGGGCAAGAGCGTTGTTCTGATCCTCAAGGAAATTCATCATATCTGCAACATAAGAACGAAATTGTTGTATGGATGCTTCTATCTGGTCAAATTTGAATTCCAAATACGATTTCAGCTGCTCTAGGATGATTGGTTGGGCAGTTAGATTCGACGGCTGAGGATCTTAGGTTTGAGCAGTTTCTCGGGTTGAAGCAGTCTCTGTTGTTGGCAATCGGCTGATCAACTTTGTAGACCCATGATCCATCCATATTTTGAATAATTCCCATGCGACCAAGCGTTGACTCAGTATATGTATCTACTGTTCGCACGTTGAGAGTAAGCTCGGAAGAGGGAATAGTTGCCCCATTGTGTTCAAGGAATGCCATAAGCAGAAGATTGAATGACATAGACTTCGAAGAATTTTTTAAAAGGTCAATCATACTTTTCAGAATAACGTACCCAACATTAAAGGTGGTTCCGTTGAAGATGTGGTAGAGTACGTAGAGATCCATGCCACTAATGTGATCCCTATGACCGTCCCTAGGAAGGAGGTTGTAGGTGATCATGTAGTGGATGATTCTAGCCGTAACATTTAGATCATTAGCTTTTGGTCGAGAGCGTAGAGAGATTTTAAGATTTTTTACAATTACTCTTAGAAAAGCAGGATAGTCACTAGAGTGGACAATAGGAGGCTCAACGAATGACTCGTAATATCTATCGACATGCTCGTTATCCGAAAAATGTAAGAAATCATTGAACATACGAGAATTGATTTTTATGTGTGTTCCAAACACATAATTACATACTTGGAACGGTTTGATTGAATAAGAAAAATTTGCGTAAAATAATCGAATAACATTATCATACTACGGCCCTGAAATTGAAAAAGCCTAGATAATCCTGCACGGGTCAGGAGATTGTGAATTTCTAAGCCAGGAAGCGAATGTGCATCGTAGNCCTTCGGATTAGAACGGGGACCCCGAATCGGGGTTGGAAGTCCCTGTTCGTCGACTTTTCATGAAACGTGGACTTCCAATCCCGATTCGAGGACCTTCAGATTAGAACGACGGGGACTTCGAACCCCGATTCGGGGACCTTCGGATTAGAACGGGGACCCCGAATCGGGGTTGGAAGTCCCCGTTCGTCGATTTTTCATGAAACGGGGACTTCGAACCCCGATTCGGGGACCATCAGATTCAAACGGGGACCCCAAATCGAAGTTGAAAGCCCTAAAAACACATGATTTTTTAACTACTAGCTAACATAATCTAACTAAAATAATAAATTACCGATTGAAAGTGCAGTACTTCCGATCAACTAATTCGGTATATCAACAATTACTGGAGATGGAGATGGCGATTAATGTGACGTGATTAGGCGGGAAAGTAAAAATAAGCATATTGTGTCGGGGTTATTATAGCAAATAGCCAACCTCGTTAAATTCAATTTAACATATGTTGAATTAGGTAGAATTTACAAGTAAATACCACGTCAGGATGTAAAATAAGAATGTAGGCTAAACGAGTAAACTTAGACTTTTCTTGGTTCTAAATAGACGACAGACGCATTTGAACCGTACATAAAATCAAGGTTTTGGAAGAGAATGCATGGTTATACGTTAGGGAGTGTTATTTGGCAATATCACGAAGATGCCCATACAATTAATCAGCCCCAGCTGTTCATATATTGGAAGCCACAAGTATTCTTCTACACAATAAGCTTTAGAAATTCAGGAAACTTTTTTAGCTCACTCATTGCTAGGATCCCAGGGATGTACACGAATGATGTCTGCATGTCTTTCCGAGAATGTTTTTCTAGTTCGACACCAACTCTTTGCTCCACAAAAATAGGACAGGTTTAATCATAAAAAAGATATGTTAAAGTACAACAATATTGAATCATCTTAAAGGCAGCGCAGCAGATGATTGTCATCTTAAAACAACACCCAGTTTGCTCTGCACTTGCTCTCTCACACTCATCTGCACCCACAATTCAACCATGGCATTTGTCAATGGATGATCCTCGTGTTTATTATCATAAACCTATTGCTATTACCTGTAATTCATTTATTTCTTCATCGGTGAGCGACCGTTCCATCGAGCGGAATGCGATCCTATAGCAATGACTGCTCATCCCTTTTTTGTTGGTGAAATTGTCGATCAGTTTAACCTATCAAATATAATATGTCAAATATAAACCAAATCAACAAAACACAGATACCTCACTTTTATAAAAAAATACTAGGCACATTACTGTCATGCTAATTTGACACCAAGGATTTCAATCAACAATGTTAAAGAAACCACATTGCCACCTCGGATCTAAAGATCGATATGTAGTATGTACCTCCTCAACAAGATCTCCAGCAATTCCTCGGACAACCTCGCATAAATTGTTCTCGGTAAATGAATCATTTATCCAAAAGCTGATATCCTTATAGCATGGAGGATACTGCCAAAAGGCAATTTCAGATTTCTATTAGTATCTATAATATCAAATAAAGCTTAAGAGTGAATTCTGGCAATCAATTGAACAAGATAAATTGAAACGGTTCATCACCTTGAAAAGACCATCCATCAAACACTTAAGAGAACCCAGTGAAAACCCAGAAACAAGACTTATACAGGACTTTAAAAGCTTTTCTAGTAAGTGAAAGTATTTGAAATAAAACCACAATTCAAAAACCTTAGAAAAGATGTTTCATTATACCACGTCACTATTTTACTTTTGGGTTGTAAGTAAAGCAACTAATCACTTACCCACCATTCACCAAAACTAACTCAGAAACCCAGCAAAACTCTCACATGTACGAGCTGAAACTTTCACTCGGTCAATTATGATTACCTGTTTGATATTGCACAAAGAATAAAGTTATACCTTGGAAAATGTCTTGAATTTGATCCCTAGCTGGCCTTTGGAAAACTGCACAAAAAATTCTATGTTATAACATACATTGGCTACTTCGGTTCAAAGAGATAATGAAGCCTATGGGTATGACATTAACAAAAAGCTAAGAAAACGGGCATAAGAAAGTCAGAAGTATAGAACATATTGATGCAAAAGTACAACAATTTGTAGGACAACCTGAGAGACAAATCGCTCATCGTTTGACCAAAAGAGTCGAATGTCAGGTATGTCAAAGAGAACCATTGCAAGCCGCTCTAAGCCAAGTCCAAAGGCCCAAGCAACATTATTTGTTCTCCCACTTCTTCTCAAAATTTCTTGCTCCATCACCCCACATCCCAAAACTTCCAACCATTTGTCCTGCATGTAGTAAAGAAATGGAATAACTACACAAGGGACATAACTGCAAACACATTCAGTAAAAATTAACCAGTCATCCCTAATCTTTTAACAAACTACAATCCTACGCACAAAGAACCTTTGCATACTAAGTTACACAGCACTTTGAATTTTAATATCCTCAAGTGGCATTATATTAACCATGTTAAAACTAATATGAATGTAACACTACATCAAAATTTATCACACATCAAGTTTTTTATAAAAACAACGAAAAACTACTTAAATAGGGATTTGATATAATAATTTGTGTCTACTTAATCAAGGAAGCCCTAGAGCTCCGTCATGGTTAAAAGTTATTTACTAAAATTAATTTTGGAAGGTTTAGATAGTGCAGGAATGGATCTCAATGTAGCTTAGCATGCCAGTAAAAAGAAGAAAAACTAATAATTAGTTATTTTGGTCATAGAAATCTATCGTGAAGCAGAAAAGTAAAATTACAATGTCCAACCTACAAATATTGTTCAGTCATGCACTGAAGGTGCAAAAATAACAAAGTAAATGCTTACGCTCAATTGTCTATGATTGAGGTTAGATGCAAATTTTATGAAATACCATTCCCAAACGTCAATAAATTTGAAGCAGATCATCCCCCCTTCAAAGATGGGAGCAACATACCTTCACCTTCCGAAACCCCAAACATAAAAATAGAAGGGATGGTAATTAATTCCACACATTGTCCCTACGGTTAAAGAACAAGTAAATACCTGGAAAAAAATTTCAAGCTCAAATGACGGATTTGTAAAGGGAAAGTAAGTATCAACCCACCGTGATTCCACATCACCTGACATTATCAAAGCACTTCACATTATTAACACTTGAGTGTAAACATTCAAGTTCAGAGATGAACC
>QAOC01011915.1:0-15045 GCA_003255005.1 Begonia fuchsioides | reverse complement strand
CCAGACTAGTTGTGAAAGGTTTTGGTCAGAAGAAAGGCGTTGACTTTGAAGAAATATTTTCACATGTCGTGAAAATGTCATCCATACTAGTGGTACTTGAATTAGCTTCAAGTCTCAATTTGGAAATCGAGCAACTCGATGTGAAAACTGCTTTCTTACATGGTGAACTAGAAGAAGAAATATACATGGAACAACCAGAAGGATTCGTTGAAAAAAGGAAGGAACATCTGGTTTGTAGATTGAAGAAGAGCCTGTATGGACTAAAGCAAGCCCCACGATAATGGTACAAGAAGTTCGACTCATTTATGGTCAATCAAGGATATATGAAAACTTCTTCAAACCATTGTGTGTTCGTGAAACGGTTCACGGACAATACCTTCATAATTCTCCTACTTTATGTCGACGACATGCTGATTGTGGGCCGTGACAGTGAAAAGATTGCTACGTTAAAGAAAGAACCTAGCAAGTCTTTTGCCATGAAAAATTTAGGACCGCCGAAACAGATACTTGGGATGAGTATCATACGCGATAGAAAGAACGAGAAGTTATGTCTATCGCAGGAGAAATATATTAAGAAAGTTCTCAGTCGATTCTATCTGGATAAGGCGAACTGGTCAGCACTCCACTTGCTAATCATTACAGACTTACTTCTAAATAAAGTCCTTCTACTGAAGAAGAAAAAGCAGAAATGCAGAGAATTCCATATGCCTCAGCAGTTGGCAGCTTGATGTATGCTATGGTTTGTACGAGACCTGACATTGCACATTCTGTTGGAGTAGTCAGTCAGTTTTTATCAAATCCGGGCAGAGAGCATTGGAATGCGGTAAAATAGATTCTGAGATATCTTAAAGGTACTTCCGAATTCAGTTTGTGTCTTGGAAGTAAAGAGCCTTTGTTAGTAGGCTACACTGATGTAGACATGACTGAAGATATTGACTCTAGAAGATCAACATCAGGTTATTTGGTTACATTTAGAGGGACAGCTATATCATAGCAATCAAAGAGGCAAAAATCAATTGCATTATCTACAACAGAAGCTAAGTTTATTGCGACGACAGAAGCGTGCAAAGAAATTTTGTGAATGAAAAAATTTCTGGTAGAATTGGGTCATCAACAAGATAAGTATATCTTATATTGTGACAGTCAAAGTGCTATTCATTTAAGCAAGAACCCGAGCTTTCATTCAAAGTCAAAATACATAGATATCAAATATCATTGGATACGAGAAGTGTTGGACAACAAGCAGGTGTATCTTGAGAAGATTCACACAGACAATAATGGCTCAGATATGATGACAAAGATCTCGCAGAAAAATAAACACGAATTCTATAGAGACTCAGCGGGATTGGAGCTATCTCTTCATAAGTCGGGAGAAGAAGATTTGTGAGGTCTCTCCTCCATTAAATGAGGGGGGCCACATAATTAATGGAGACCTATAAGGTCTCCATTTTCGGCGCCCACTTTCTCTATTTTCGGCGCCTAACGTGCACAACGCCCGCATTTCGTTTTTGATTTCACATTTCGTGAAATCTCTATAAATAGAAGTTTGAGAATGCATTCTCATTATCCTCATTCCTCTCATCATCATTCAATCCCAAGCGAATGTATTCGATCATCTGAAAGAGAGAAATTTTTTGGAGGGAGAGAAAAGAAAGAGTGTAAGGGAAAAATATGTGTGATGCTTTTGTGCACATTGTGAGTTCTAAGAGTTATAATTTCTCTTAGTGAATATTTTCTAGAATATTTGATTCTAGAAAATATTGTAAATCCTATTTTTCATAGTGAGATCTTTCTGGACTCGGTTCCCGTGGTTTTTTCCCGATTTGGGTTTCCACGTAAAATTCTCGGTGTGCATTTTTGGTATTATTTCCTTTACCTCTTGGCCGTTATATTTTTACGGAGCGAAAAAATATTCATGGTATTTTTTGGATCACATCTGTTATCGTTTCTTATACTGCCTGGTTAGTGGTGTAATTGTACTGTGTAAGTAATTTTGGCTAAGACAAGACTTGGTATTTAAGTGATCCGTTCGTGACTCACCTCTCTTACCTGGGAACTACTTGGAAATGTAATTCTGTCTAGGAGACTGCCAAGAACGTCTTTCATGAGAATTAACTTGATCAGTACTCTCCACGTTTTTTGGTAGTTAAAGAAATAATATTGAGGTGGATATTCGGGTTGAATTTCCCGACACAAAATTCATTAACAAAACAAAGCCTTCAAAATACATTCACTAACACATGGACAATTCTAAAAAATTCTGAAAATGCATACTAAAGTTGATAAATAAAGAACAGAATTCAAACGGAACAAAAACAGCTAATGCAATAGCAAAAGGAATGTTGATTTACCGGCAAAGCGCGAAAGCGAGAGGCTCTACGAGAGAAGAGAGCGACTGCGAATGTAACTGGAGGAGACCACGACGGCGGACCGGTTTTGGCTCAATAGTTTTTGTCACTAAAACTGAAAAACAGACCGGTATATCCGGTTCATTAAATTTAACCAGAAATTCATTTTTTTCTATTATTTGAAGTTGAAGTGTTGCAGTATGAGGTTCCCTCAAGTAAATTAATTAAACCCTCCAATAGACAATCTAGTACAAATTTAAAACTTCACCCCCCAACAATTCATCTGCTTCAAATTTAACAATTTGATAGTACTTAATGAGTTTAAAATTTCATTGTTTGTTAAAGTGGGAAAAAGAGTAGGTGCCGACGGGATACAATCAACCGTGAACGATGGAAATTAAAAAAAATAGTTGAAATTTAAAACAATCGATGGAATAATAAATAAAAATCGTAATGTAGAAGTTCATTTTAAAATTATGTTTGCTAAGAAAAAGGTCGAACTATCCCATGCAAATACTCATTGATATATACTAAAGAGTAAACAGTAATTTATTTATTTAATTATGAGAATATATTTCACTGTAAAATCATTAATTTATCTCTTAAACTCAGGCACAATTCTAATAATTATCTTACCATTATAATTTCCGCCAACTTCATTATATTTCTGTCAACTTCGCTGGAAACCGTAACGAAAAATCTATTTCCATCTCTGCTTTCTAACTTTCTCTCAGAATTCGACCAGTCATACATTAGGATCTTCTTCTCCATAGCGCTTCCATCTTCCCAAAATGAATCCTACACAGAGATCCACTACACGAAGAAGACGATGAACCAACATCTTCAAAGATGCATGAGCTACCAAGACCACTGCATGAAGACGATTGATTGTCCAATTTTGATTTTTTTTTCATAGAAGAGCTAAGAAAGACCATGTCGTGAACTTCATAAAAAGATATTTAAAAATGTTATGAGGAAGAAAATCCAAACTACGACAACAAGAGAACACCCAACTAGAAACAACAACAATAAACCATGTCAATTCATCTCAATCCATCTCAATAACAATCCAATCAACAATGTCATCCACAACTTCTATGGCCTGATCCACACCACGATGGCCTATGGCCTGATCAATAATCTTTGTTTTGAAGTCTTTTCCCATCAAATTATCTATTCCGTGGTGCATATACATAGTCATTGAGACCACCATCCTCCTCATCAAAATTAAATGGTACATGGTCAATCTTGTAGGATTTCAACCGCAATCAATCATATCAAAACTAATGAGTGACAGTAGAAGTTTAAATCCTAATCTTATAGTTTATTCAAAATTTTAAAATTCTATTGTGACTCAGTCCTCTAAACATTTGTTATGAGATAATTATTGTCATCTAAACAACAAATCTCATTATCAAATCAAAGACCTATGGTAGCGAATGAGAATGTTTTGACAGCCTTACTACTTCATTTTCTCTATATGATCAAGTTGGATAGAAATTAGCATTTTATTTCCTGTCTTCCTAGAAAGAGAGGTGTAGAAAGGGAGATGAGAGAACAATGCTTAGATAGTTTTTCACAGAAATATAATATAGTTGACGATTTTTGACGGAAATATAACATAGTTGACAGAAATTGTAATTGCTGGGTGTTCGTTGGAGTTACGTCTAAGTTCAAAGTATTAATTTACGATTTTAAAGTTCAAAGTATCTATTACAATTATTCTAATTTAACAATTTACCCTCTCAATAAACCATTTACATCAATCAAATTGGACCGGGTTCTTTTCTCATTAGGTGTTCTACGCCCACCATCCCTCCAAGGTAACAGTTCAACAAAAGCCGTCATGGCAGTCAGTTTGGAAGAACAACACCGTAGCTGTAAAGCCGGAAGGAAATATGTTCGCTGGGTGTCGTCTTCTCCGCCGCCTCCTTGCCACTGAGATATGCCCTCCCTCCCTCCCCGAACTATTATGCTCCACTTCTTTCTTATCAATCTGTGACCCTTTTTTCTACCTCCACTTCATTGCTTTCCTCATCATCCTCACAACCACCATCAACGTCATATTCCCCCTCGTTCTGTTGTATCTCAAATTTGAATTCCTCTCATTCTTGTGCTGCGAATTATCGATTATTCAGTTCACTAGTTCAGCTCTACCCACATAGTAGTGATGGATCCCTGCGTATATTACAAGGACTTTTGCTTATTTAATTATAAATAGAGGGTTGAGGGGAGTGAAAAATTATCCCGGCAAGAATCATTAGAGAAATTTTTTTGTGAGAAAAAAAGAAAGAACATGAGAGAAAAATAGGTGTAGTGCTTGTGCACATTGTGAGATCTAAGAGTAGTTAATTTCTCTTAGTAAATATTTCTAAAATATTCGATTCTAGAAAATATTGTAAAATTTTTATTTTTCATAGTCCTCGTGGTTTGTGCTTTGTGCATGAGGGTGTCCCCGTGATTTTTTCCCGATTTGGGTTTTCATGTAAAATTCTCTGTGTTTATTTTTCTCTTTCTTTTTGGCTGTTATACCGCCTGGTTAGTCGTGTAATTGTATTGTGCATGAAAGTTCTGTCTTGGAGACTGATATTAAAGTGTGTCCATTTGTAACCCTCCGGTCTTTCCTTAGAACTTACTTGAAAATGCAATTCTGTCTAGGAGACTGTCAATAACGTCTTTCTCGAAATTATCTTGATCAGTACTTTTCACGTTTCTACGGTATTCTGATTTTTTTCCCAACAAGTAGCTCATCCCTTGGTATCCTTTCAGCCGAGGTTGCCTTTCCTTCTCTACTGAATGAAGGGTATATACAGATATCATTGATCTTTCCTTTTGGTACTACGAAAATTAGTATGTCAAAAAGTAATAAACTGACGTTAATTTGGGTGCAGCCAACACTGCATTTCTTCCACAAGGGGAAGGTGTTGAACGCATTAAACAGACCATGGAAAAACTTTACATGTAGTTTTTATGATAATGATATTTTTTGCTGATCCTTGGCGAGAATAAGTTGCCTTTGCAATGCAGCAGTACTTGGTGCTTTCTTGGGAGAGCATGCTTAGTTGGCTCTTTGGTTTGAAAGGTTTTACTTATCCAGACTTATGTCATATGCTCTACTTTTTGACTTAATCTTCAATAATCATGACTACATTTTGTGCTTGGGCATGATCTTGAGAGATGCAAGGCATGTTTGATTGCTATATATTTGTCCATTATCTTGGGATTCATCCTACTAAAGTTGCATACAAGAAGTTAAGGTTTCCTGATCGAAAATCATGGAAAATTGTAGGGTCTAGAGAGAGAGAGATTAGATTAGGGTAAAGTGGCAGGCATTGCCTTGTCGTTCTGCTTGCAGTACTGTCTGTCCTTGAAGTTTGTTTCTGTTGTGGAATTCAATTGACAATGTGTCCAATTAGAGAATCATTTTTTCTAATTTAGCATTTCATGGAGTGAAAACCATCACAGTAGGTTGGGACTGCCCCTCTTCATCGTTCATCAAATCATTTATACCAAAACAATTAATTAACCAATCTACTTCGATTTGCTTTTCAAATCTATCATAAGCAAGCATATTAAATTCTAGCGAATCTTTTCTTCGTTAGTTATATTTCATTGCAGCTTTAAATTAATAATCACTTGTATTTGTAAGACAAAGCATAAAGTTAAATGTTCCAAATCTTTTTCTTTTTGATGAACAAAACAGTGTTTTTTCAGCTGTCTTGTCTAAGTGTGAATATTTTTGGATGACTTTCAGCAAGATCAACCGTTGACAGTTTCCACATATTCAAAGTCATTTTATTCGATTTCTACATTGTCTAACTATTTTTAAACTTGTTGGAAAGTTTTTTTATAATACAATTGCCCATTGGTGCAACATCAATAATCTGGAAACAACAAAAGAAGTTTAGTTGGACAACTTCATCAAAAGCAAAGAAGAGTTTATTTTTTGTGTAGGATTAGAATTTAGATTAGTCGTAGAGACGTCCTGATGTGCAACCTGGGAGGGTTCGCACGTCGTGATCAGGCTAGTGCGCGCACGCGGGGCTCGGATTGAGGGATCGTGCTGCGCACGGGAAAATGGTTTGTGCGAATGAAAGATTTAGAATGTGAAAATGAATTGAAGAGAAAATGAGGGTGATTGATGTGGAGAATGTGAAAAAGGCTCGGAGAAATAATGATGTGCCACGGATTAGCACATCTAGAAGCGGAAGCAAACTATTTTCTAATGAGTTTGTTCATTTTGTAGGAAGCTTGTTTTAGAAAGGTTTAATCAAGAAGCCAAAGATGAAGGGCATGGTGAGCCCTAGTTGTCAAGTGGGGTTGATGCATTTCATGGGCCAACCACACTTGATGAAGGAAGAGGAGTTCAAGGGTGGCACATTAAGGTGGCCCCAAATCACCAAAACATGAAGGGGAAAACATGTTTTCCTTTTGANGAAATGGATACTCCGGTTGTCTTGGGTTGACCGAATGAAGGTGCGCGCCCGACTAATTTGAATGAAGATCCGCCGTTGCTCATGGGCTCACGCGGGCTTGTTCAAATCGGCGACCTCGGGTTGACCGAGCTCCGGACATCTTGGGATTGGTGCGGGCCAATTTGAAAATGGATACTCCGGTTGTCTTGGGTTGACCGAATGAAGGTGCGCGCCCGGCTAATTTGAATGAAGATCCGCCGTTGTTCATGGGCACGCGCAGGTTTGTTCAAATCGGCGACCTCGGGTTAACCGAGCTCCGGACACCGGGCGATTGACGCGGACCAATTTGAAACGGAGACTTCAGGTGTTCTTGGTTGGCCAAGTGTGGACATGCACACAGTCTATTTGGATGAAGGCCCGTTGGGCTCATGGACGCACGCGAGCTCGTTCAAAATAGCATCTTCGGGTTGACCATGCTTCGGACACCAGGGAATTGGCTCGGGCCAATTTGAATCGCGACCTTCCCTTGACCCAATAATCTGATTACTCAGATAATTAAGTTAAGGGGTCGATAAAATCCGGCCTAAGACTCATGGTTGACCGAAGCCCTTCTTTAGTTGACCGAGGTCTCCAATAGTGCACATTCAACACTTAGCCGTATTTCTCCACTCTTCCTCTTCACGCATGCTTCTCTTCCTTCTCTAAACATTTATTTACTGGTAAAATTAAATGTGACCAATGATCGGCATAAGGTGGCCGATGAGCGTTCTCCCACGCCGGTCACTTATTTTGTTGCACAGAGATCCTAGAGGATTTCGGTAATGCCGACGGTTGATTCTCCGCCGGCCGTCGGGACATGGTCGAGGTGGTGCGTGTCGGGTGTGTCGTGGCCGGGAGTGCTCGGACACCAATTCGAAAATATCAGNTTTTAATGTTCCGCACGTTCTTGTAAGCTGAAATTCGGGTCACACTTAGTCCACTTCCTAAAGTTTCATTTGGCTGAGTTTATTTGACTTAATCCTGTATGCATTTGGAATATTAACCGTTACACCTCACTGTTTTTGTGTTGGACTTTCTCCTTGGCAGATTACCCTTGTGTCTTCTTTCTCCCGACACTTCTCATAACCCCAAGCGTGTCAAATAAGGAGATGGTTTCGGGTGACCGAATGAGGCTCGTGATCGGATAAGGAAGGAAGGTGATAGCTCGGGAATGGTAATGGGCTTGAGAAGTTTAGAAAGGGAAGGATGAGATCGAGCAAGTCGAACACTTGAGCAATCAAAGTGTTCACCTTGGTAGACCTTGGTCGCACTCGGATGTGACGCACCGATCGTACGCGCAAGGGTTGACGCTCTTGGCAGGATATTACTCACCGGAGAAGGGGACGTCAGAAAGATCTTCAACTTGTTAGGAAGAAGGTGCGTTGCACAATTTTTATTAAAATTCTCTCTGCCCTTCAAGTGAAAGGCCGATACACTTAAATAACAATTAAAGGAAAATTGAGAAAGAAAAAGTCTAAGCCCTTGGATTTGGCAGACGTCTTGGATCAACCGGGAGAATATCTTCTTTGATCGAGATGAGACCAAAGACGCTCCTCTTCAGCTGATGGTTCGAACCAACAAAGATATGCGCGACTGAATTTGAATGGAGACCTTGGTGGACCAGGGAAGACCTTTGGTTGACCGAGCGAGTGCGCGCACGGGCCTTTTCAAAGTGTCGATCCGGTTTGATCATGCTTCGGACAATGGGGGAGTTGCTCGGGCCATTTTGAAATGGAGCCTCCAGGTGTCTGAAGTTGACCGAATGAAGGTGCACGCCCGGCTAATTTGAATGAAGATACGCCGTTGCTCATGGGCGCTTGAGGGCTTGTTCAAATCGGCGACCTCGGGTTGACCGAACTCTGGACATCTTGGGATTGGTGCGGGCCAATTGAAATGGATACTCCGGTTGTCTTGGGTTGACCGAATGAAGGTGCGCGCCCGACTAATTTGAATGAAGATCCGCCGTTGCTCATGGGCTCACGCGGGCTTGTTCAAATCGGCGACCTCGGGTTGACCGAGCTCCGAACATCTTGGGATTGGTGCGGGCCAATTTGAAAATGGATACTCCGGTTGTCTTGGGTTGACCGAATGAAGGTGCGCGCCCGACTAATTTGAATGAAGATCCGCCGTTGTTCATGGGCGCGCGCGGGTTCGTTCAAATCGGCGACCTCGGGTTAACCGAGCTCCGGACACCGGGCGATTGACGCGGACCAATTTGAAACGGAGACTTCAGGTGTCCTTGGTTGGCCAAGTGTGGACATGCGCACAGTCTATTTGGATGAAGGCCCGTTGGGCTCATGGACGCACGCGAGCTCGTTCAAAATAGCATCTTCGGGTTGACCATGCTTCGGACACCAGGGAATTGGCTCGGGCCAATTTGAATCGCGACCTTCCCTTGACCCAATAATCTGATTACTCAGATAATTAAGTTAAGGGGTCGATAAAATCCGGCCTAAGACTCATGGTTGACCGAAGCCCTTCTTTAGTTGACCGAGGTCTCCAATAGTGCGCATTCAACACTTAGCCGTATTTCTCCACTGTTCCTCTTCAGGCATGCTTCTCTTCCTTCTCTAAACATTTATTTACTGGTAAAATTAAATGTGACCGATGATCGGCATAAGGTGGCCGATGAACGTTCTCCCACGCCGGTCACTTATTCTGTTGCACCGAGATCCTAGAGGATTTCGGTAATGCCGACGGTTGATTCTCCGCCGGCCGTCGGGACATGGTCGAGGTGGTGCATGTCCGGTGTGAGCATAACCTTGGGTCGCTCCCGATCTGCCTCGGAAATAAGTTCCCTGCAAAATAAGCAACTAAGTTAGTAAAACTCTCCACGCTCATCGGGGTTGGATCGGTGGTGTCCTCCGGTTGCACATCACGTCCAGCTTGAGAATGAATTTAATCTCGAAAGTAATTGAAGGGTACAAGTCGATTTCTATGTTTGATATTACTCTACGATTTGACAATCTCAACAAGCCTCCCAGGTTCTTCCTCCTCTCAGTAGCACACAAGCAAGCTACTCAAACTGAGCTGCTGCTCAATGAGAATGACTCACTAGAAATGGTTCTATACCACTTTCTGAACAAGGCCATGGCGACTGAAGGCTCTGAAGAAGCAGCCTTTGGTTATGATACTGCGTTTAAAGTGTAGGGTACTAAGGCTTTTCTTAAATTTCCCATCTCTAGGGATGCTTCCATTTCCATCACTAGGGTAACAAAGGCTTAATTCAAATGAGAGAATAGTTGTATCTCAAATACGCTAGCTAAGTTGAAAAAGGTAACAACAGTAGTTTACTTGAAATCGGAAGCCTGAACTGGGGTTTCGTTAACAAATTTCTAATCCATGCTGGTATTCGTTGAATTACTGCATATGTAGTTTTTGGTCGAAGTAGAATCATCTGGGTTCGGCCAAATGTTGCTGAATACGCATGTTCTTGGGGGGTACTGGGCCATAAGCGAGGTAGACCTTGCGAACACATTTCTAGCTTAGTCCCTCAAAATCATGACACTTGGTATCACACTGAGGTTGGGTCGTGCTTAAAGATTTCTTCTTCCCATTAGAATGGATCGCATGCAAATGTAACTATAACTAGGAGTAATGCAACAACCGCGAACGAAGCTGTGAGCCAAAAGTTTACATTCATTGTTGCAACGTTGTTAGCATCATTTATTAGATTGAGAGACGAGATCTTGCTAAATTTCAGTAATCATGTTTGTACTTGCCTATAATCTATTATGGTTGTTAATCATGTTATTTAATTTTGGTGGCAGGTGTCAACAGATTGAAGCACAGCCATGACATCAAGGGCTTTCTTAGAGGCAAACTATCATTTACTTGCTTTTAATAAAAGATGCAAGATGGTGCAGGAACCTTGGTGACAAGTAGGAAGTATTACTTTCAACTTTTGTTTATTTATGCGTGTTTACTGTATTTTAATAATAAGTTGGTTGATTGGTGTTTATGCTCTCTTTAAAAAAAAAAAAAAAATTTAGCATTCTCAATTTTGAAGTTTAATCTTTGTCCTTCACAATTTTTTAGGAAAATGATGTTATTTAGCTTAGAGATGATTTCTTTTTGGTATTTCTATTGGAGCAGAAAATATTTGGAGGAGAGGATAAGAACTTTGAATGAAAGACTATTTCTTTTGCTCAAATTTTTTGGGTACATCTAGAGCTGGCAATCGAGCCGGCTAGAGCCCAGGAAGGCTGACTCGTCGAGCCTGGCGAGCCAAACGAGCCGAGCCTGTCGAGCCTAATCGAGCTGAGTCTGTCGAGCTTTTTTTCAAAAATTTTTGGCTCGAGCGAGCTATCGAGCCTCGAGCCGAGCGAGCCCAACTCCCGAGCCTAATCGAGCCGAGCCTCGAGCCGAGCGAGCCCAACTCCCGAGCCTAATCGAGCCAAAAACAAAACGAGTCGTGCGAAAAACGAACCGAACAATTCGAGCGTAATGAGAAAGTTGAAAAATAATCATTATAAAATTTAAAAAATTACATAGCATTTATTGAAAAATTACATAACATTGTAATAAAATAATTGTATTGTAATAAAAAAAATTAGTCGTCAAATTCTAAATTTTTGAATTCTTCCTCGAGTTCATCATCTCGTTGTTGCTATCTCGTAACGGCATCGCTCCAATCCTTCATGCATATGAGTGCTTCCACGAGATCCGGTGCAAGACTCCATCGTCGATCGTCGTAAACGCGTCCAAAATTCTTTGTACTCTTGTTGTTGGGAGTTAGACAAATCGATAGCGGGACCTCATGTTGAGTCGGCAAACGAGGAGACGACTCCTCGCTTCTCTCTCTCCCTCCCTCCCTCCCTCAGGCTCCCTCCTTCTCTGCTCTCGCTGACTCCTCGACAGAGTCGGCAAACGAGGAGACGACGGCGACGACGACGACGAGCCGACGGCAACGACAACGACGACGAAGATGAGGCGACGACCGAGAGGCGACGGCGAAGACGAGGCGACGACCGAAGACAAGGCGACGGCAAAGAAGAGGCGAGGACGACGACGAGGCGACGACGAAGACGAGGCGAGGACGACGACGGGGCGACAAGATCTGGCGACGACGGAGGACGGCAAAGATATCGGCGACGACCACGGACGGCCCGACGAGGCGCCCAGCTCGCTCGTTTGCCGGCTCTAGGTACATCTAAACTCAAATACTCTACTCCTATGTATACTAGTGGTACCTTGTCAACTAACAACCAGGATTAAATCATTTCAAAACTAATCTAACTATTACAAATTACACTCTAGAAGGATCTCGAGAAGACTTCTCTAGAACCTTTCACACTGGGCTTTTCTAAAAGATTCTACGACCTTCCATAAAATTCTATGACATTCCACATTATTATTTAAGCTTTTACATCATTTTCCAAGGATCTACAAGTTTTTTCAAGGTTCCATAAGCTTATTTAGAATATCAAGTTTATAATTTCAATATTCCCTCTTAAATTTAAAATCTTGTTACTCCAATCAAAGTTCTCAAACTGCGGAAGTCTTCTCGCTTGAGTGGTTTGATGAAAATATCAGCTGCTTGACCATTAGTCTTCCCATATTCCAGTTGGACATCCTTATGTGTGATGCACTCTCGAAAGTAACGATAGTGTGTGCCAATATGCTTACTTTGATCATGGAATACTGTGTTCTTGGCTAGTGCTATAGTTGATTATTTATCCACACAAATCTTTGTAGGCTCAGTTTGTGGAAAATTAATTCCTTTAATAAGTTCTTGAGCTAAAGTGCACAACAAATGCATGAAGTAGCAATTACATAGTCCATCTCGCATATCGAAAGAATGACAGTTTTGTTGCTTTTTTGACATCTTATAAAGGCAATGTCTCTCGTTTAAAAGATAAAACCAATCATGTTCTTTTGGTCATCTATATGTCATTCACATAGCCTTCTTGAGTCATCCATCTTATAATTTTGAAGTATATCCTTCACATAGCCTTCTTGAATCATTCAGATGCCATTGTCTTCCCGTGTCACTTCAATTTCGAAGTAGTGAGACATGATTCAAATGTCGATCATTGTAAACTCCTTCATCTCTTTCTTAAACTCCTCAAACATGTTTGGATTTTTGTCTTTGAATATCAAGTCATCTAAATATAGTCATATGATCAAGATGTCTCCATTCTGGACTTTGATGTAGAGTCCATTCTCATAAGGATATTTGATGAACCTTATATCTTGAAGGTATTAATTGATTTGAGAATTCCATGCCCTTGGGGCATGTTTCAATCCTTAGAGTTCTTTCTTTATCTTCAAAACTTTTTCCTTTGCTTTCATAGCTTTGTGGTTGCTCGACGTAGACTTTTGCCACCAATATTGCCTTGTATCTTTGAACTTCCCTATTTACATTTCTCTTCACTTTATATACCCACTTTACTCTGAATCCTTTGTGACCTTTTGAAAGCAAAGATAGCTCCCATGTATAGTTCTTCTCGATTGTCATAATCTCCATCCATGGCATTTTTCAAATTTTGTTTTCCACCACGTCTTGAAAATTTATGCTCTTAGAACCGACAAAAAGACAAAAGAGAATAAGATTGTCTTGATTTTCAGTAACATCATAGAGCTCATGTAAACTCATGAATCATGAAATTCTTTTGCTTGAACATTCATCTTCTTGAGGACTTGTAAATGGTGGACTAAGGAGGTAGTAGGCTCTGTCTCCATCGTACTTTGCTACACACTATCTGTAACAACCCTCATTTTTATTGTAGAATTTGTGACCTTAAGATTTCAGTGTTAAAGATTCTTTTTATAGGAAGTAAGTTGGGTTAAATATACTAAAGGACTACCTTCAAGTAAGTTTCGGTTGACCCCAGAATTTAGGAAGGGTCGACACAATTGGAACTTTCGGTCGACCCTAGGATCAGAGAGGGGTCGACACAATGAATAGTTTCGGTCGACCCAAGGATTGAAGAGGGGTCGACACAATTCTGTACTTTAGGTCGACCCCAGGATTTAGGAGGGGTCGACACAACTGAATACTTTAGGTCGACCCCAGAATTTCAGAGGGGTCGACACAAGCCACTCTCGGAAACACTTTCGGTCGACCCCAAAATCGAGCGGTTGACACAAATAACGCTCGGGAAATCTTTCGGTCGACACAACGGACGAGCGGTCGACACAAATAACCCTTGGGAATACTTTCGGTCGACATAATAGACGAGCGGTCGACACATTCCCGATTTGAGTTGAAAAGTCAGCCAAAACGTGGAGAATCTTGATTGATGGATATAAAAGAAAGATTGATTTTGTTTAGTTAAGAGATAAGAAGGCATAGTCTGCCATTTCCATCCCATCACGATTTCTTTTCCCTGTCTTTTCTGAAGCTCTCACGTTGGTCAATAGAAGAGTGAGGTTGAGAAGGAAAGGAGATATCATGAGAGAAAAGAGTGATAAAGTGAAGGGAAGTGGAAAACTCTGAAGCTTTCGCTGAAACTGAAGTTCAAGGTAATGTTTTATATCCTCTTAAGTTCTTCTAAGTTTAGTGATGATAAAATGATGGTATTGATTAGGTTGGTGGATAAATATGAATGATTTCATGTTAATTGCTGTGAAATCGGTTAATTATATGCAAGGTTAGGGTTTTTGTGATGCGGTCAATATGCGATACGAATTGGAGTTTGTTTCCTTCATAAGAGTTAAAGTAGACTCTTAGAGTGATTTATAGCCGTTAGAATCACTTGATTCGAAGCTATATGTAAAAAGTTATGGACGTCTCAAGTCACCGTACATAAACTGGGAAGAGCTGCGGTTACAGTTTGGGTCAACCGAATCTCAAATTAAAAAATGCAGGCTCTCTGTTTTGTCAAACAGTGAATGCCCTCTGTTATGTCCACATAAGTCGACATGCTTTAGTTTTCTGAATTTGGTATCTTCTAAGAAGTTATAGTAGACTTCTTAAGGAATAATTTGACACCTTAATCATTAGGAATGGATCATTAACGAGAAAGTTATAGTCATTTGAAGTTGGAATAGAAAGTTAAGACTTTATGCAAATTCTGATCCGTATATGATTTATATATTTAGGTCATTTATTGGATTAAAAACGGGCTCAAGTGGATTGATTCAAGAAAGCAGCTAAGGTAATTTTGCATTAAGATGGTTTGGCCCTTAAGTGGGACTACATTGCAAAGATTAGGATTATGTTTGATGTGTGTTGCATGTTTGTTTTCATGACATGTTCGGTGATGTATGCTTATTTTCATGTTATGTGATGTGATTTA
>QAOC01011910.1:0-15306 GCA_003255005.1 Begonia fuchsioides | reverse complement strand
CAAAAAAAAAAAAAATACTTCCTTTCCCATCAATTCCATGGAAATTCAACAAAAAACATAATACGAAAATAAATTCAGAAAAGCGGAATGAAATACCAAAAACACAGCGGTGCTGGGATGAGGCCATGAATCAATAGTAGAAGTTGAAGCGAAGCTCCATCTTTCTCCTTCACAGCATCCCAATTCCTGCTCTCTCGCCAAAATAGGTATCCGCAACAACGAAAAACCACAGGAAGGGAATATCTAAAGCTAGTAATCGAACGCTTTATTTTCCAAGATCGAGACTATCCAACAACTTTCACTCGCCAGAGAGAGAGAGAGAGAGAGAGAAAAAAAAGGCAACACTAACTCTCGTTTCGATCCAGTCGGCTCGAGTCCATGACGACGGCGACATATTCCCCATCCATTCAGGCTATAACGAAGCACGTGCTGTTCACGTGTAGTCTAGTCTCTCAAATTAGGAATGGCAGAACCGGACCCAACTGCGGTTCAAATCGAAACCGACAATTTTTCTTGTTTCGGTTCTAATTTTTAAAAAACTATGATTTATAATTTAATTTTGGTTCTTAGAAATAATTGTGCCAAGCCGAGTTCGGCTCAAGCTCACAAGTCAAGCCCAAGCTGAGTCGGAGACTCGGGCTCGTGACACTCAACGAGTGCTTGGCTCCAAATCGTCCAGCTCAAAATCGCTCACCACTTACTACCCTCGTTGTCGTCAGCCATCGTTTGGGTTCTCGGTGTCTCGGCCTCTCGTGAGGCGTCAAAAATTACATTCACTATTTGATTTAGAGGGGAACAGAATCGCACTAGAATCACAAGTTTTGATCCAGTTATGATACTAATTCTTAAAAAAATCATAAAAACAAATGCAGACAATGAATAAAGAAATTAAAATTAAAAAAAAATTGAACTCAAATTTAATAAAATTAATTAAGAATTCTAAAACTAACTTCAAAATCGATCAAATCACTTAAAATATAATTTAAATATAATAAAAGTTATATTTAGACTCGAATCAAATTAAAACCGCATTATATTTTGCAGGTTCAGTTCTGATAATTTTGGAACCTAAACCTTGTTTAATTCAACTGTCTAAAAACATCAAGAATCTGAAACAAAGAAACCGGTCCAAATTCTAACTTTACATAAAGAACCCAAACATGATCAACCAAGAAACCATAAAAATCCGACACTCAAGGGTCGACCGTCGTCACCTGCAGCCACTCCCCGTCCACAGCCTCCTTCCACAAACTAACATCATTATTCCCATCGGCCACGGCCAATAGATTTCCAGTCAACGACCACGAAACTCTCCAAACAGGGGTCTTGAAATCATTAAGCACCCTCCCCTCCCAATCGTCCCCTTCCTTCCCCACCGTCCATATTATAACCTTCCCATCCTGCGACGCACTAGCAATTGTCGATTTCGGCAGTCCAAGGTTTGGGGCCAACGCGACATCTCTAACCCAATCACTATGCAACTGAAGAGCCGGAAAGCAGTCCATCTTCCAAGCCCCATTATTAAGCTTCCACACCTTAACCGTGTTGTCGCACCCGCCCGAGCACAGCTTCTGAACAGGATTGAGCAAACCTGAGCTCACCAGAGCGCAAGGGGCCGTAGAGGGGGCCCACGATACAGAGGTGACTCCGACCGGATGAGCTTGACCGATCCTAGCCGTGTCCCACCCACCGTCCGATCAAGCGGTAAAAACCGAGATGTTTCCATTGGACGAGCCGCACGCCAAACAAAGCCCGAGCTCGTAAGGACCCCAAGCGATTGAATTAACGGACCATTTGTGGTCATCGAACATATGGTCTTGTGTCCACTCGGCTTGCGCGCCTTCTTTCCATATTATGACTCGTCCATCGAAAGAACACGAAGCAAGAATGGAACCGAATCTTGGGTGGGCCCAGGCCACCTGCCAAACGGCCCAAACTGGCCCTTCGTGCCCCGTCAAAGTAGCAAGATGCTGGGAGGAGGAATTGCTTACGTAATGGTGTGATCAGATGATGCTGTTGCTAGTCGTTTACCATAGTAATCCATGGCTACATCGTGCACGGTATCTTGGTGGCCAGATTCGATCTTCCGCGAAGGCATCTTTGTTTGACTTAAAAGCACTATTTCAATCACATATATAACACAAGTCAGCAACTTCACAAACTGCCAAGAACGTTTAAGGCAGATAAAAATTGGTTCAAAAAATAATAACAAGCAAAAAGATTAACCACATTTCTAAATCAGCCGGTCACGTTCTTAGAACCAGACAAGTTCAATTCTTAGTTTGCGTCCGCTGTTTGATTCAATCAAAAGAGGTTTATAGAGAGGACAAAACTAACACGAGAAGTTGAAGGCGGTTTTAGAGAGCAAAAGGCTATGGGTAAAGGGCTAACGGGTACAACAGAGCAAAAGACAGCCGCGATCTAAAAAAATGATAGAGGAATTCATCCATATTAGAACCCAAGAACTAATGTGGATATAAAGCAGATTAAAGTTCCTTCCAAAATTTTCAAATTAGTACATCCGAATTACTGTTTCAAATATCAACTCAAAACAAAAAAGCGATTTTAGGCAGAAACAGAACACTCAGTAAAGAGATCAGAACCAATGTCACAACAAAAACATGTTTTAAGAACCATACCACCAGGCCCCGGCTAACATTATTAAAAAAATAATAAAAACTCGAGTTCAGGAGAGCACAAAGAAGACGATATCATCAGCAGAGAATAATAAAATTAAAACCTCATTTTGGTATCATAAAACTCAAATCATTTCGAAATTAGCATTGGAAATGAACAAACCGTGAGGTAGAGTAGGCGAACCAGACGCCTTGGGGCTCGGCTTTCGGCTGAGGGTTTTCTTCCTCGGTGATCGTCGTCGGATCATGATGGAATTGGAGAAGATGATGGGGATTGCCTATTGGGTTGGGTTTCAACTCCGGGTCCTACGTATTGGGTTTTAAGATTGGGCTGGTTGTTGACATTGAATACATGGTCCGACCAAGCAACTCAGTTCATGGGTAGAACCGAACTGATGAAGCTTTCGATTCCAAAACGTTAAAAGAATGATTTTCCGTTATAAGATATAGCTTTATTTTGGAGGAGTTACGAGTGGGAAATCAACTCCCTCGCCGGAAAGTTCGCTTTTTTGGCAAACTGAAATTTCTGTTCCCTCGCAGCAGTTAAATTACTGAGTAATTGAGGCTGTCGGGGCGAGATTGGAAAGACGGCCCTCTCTCTCAAGCTCCCATTTTTCGTTCTGATTGGGTGAGAGAAATTTCTATCGCACCACCCATTTCAGCGTTCTTCGCCTTTCGGATCTGATCTGGGCATCTCCGGCGAACACCCAATAGACGCAGAAAAAATGGAAAGCGGGAAGAGATCGTCTTCCGTCTCCGACGTCGGAGCATGGGCCATGAATGTCATTAGCTCCGTTGGAATCATTATGGCCAATAAGCAGCTCATGCCCTCCTCCGGCTCGCTTTCAGTTTCGGTCAGCATCGCCATCGATTATTCGTTTCGCTTTTTACATCTTTCTTTCGTAGTACTACACTGCTTCAATCTCTTTTCACATTCTTGTCTTGTAAAAACTTAAATCCATTCTCGCCATTGTTTCTCGAGATAGAGGTGTTTTCTATTTTCAGCGACGACTCTAACCGGGTTCCACTTGGCTGTAACTGGTCGGTCTGGTGTCCAACGCCACTGGCTTCTCTGCATCAAAGCATGTTCCTTTTTGGGAGGTTTTCTGCTTCTCGATTGATGCCAACATTTCAATCACTGGAATGAACTTTAGCCTCTAGATCAGATTGAAGAATTACTCATTGTTTTTCTATTATTTCAATCCTCTGCAGATTTCAAAACAAGGTATGATTCCTGAAAGTCAATCTCAGAGGCTTCCTATGTGCTTCCGCACCTGTTATTTCTACATCTTTGCAGCAAATTGCGAGTGCTTGTCCTACTTCTCTTATGAATCTATTTCATTTATCTTCTGTACAAAATTCAGTAACATTGAGATCGAGAAGCATGTGAATTAAATATTTGGATAGTTTCAATAGATACTTTGACTCTAAAATTCATCGATAAACATCTTAAACTTCACTATAATCGACAAGCACGTTTCTTTGATAATTTGAACGAGGTTCGTTCATTGAATTAAGACATTTTATGAATAAATGACAATATAAATATTAAAAATATTATAAATTTATGAAATTTTGATTATTTTATCGGCTTAACTGAAGTAAAAAATAGAAATTTATTATTAAATCTTTTTTTTATTTCTTAATAAGTTATTAAATTAATTTCAAATGTAATTCAAGGTAATTTCTTCCCCTACCTTCATTTTCCGTGATAGCTGACACACCCCCTCCCTTAATTTCTCTGTTTTACTTTGAAATTTCTATCCTATCATTCATGGCCATTAACATCACTGCACCCCAGATCCATAAACCCTAAGCCAACTTGAGTTGACCCATGGCTCGTCCTCGTCCTAGCTCACAAGGCTCGAGCTTTGGCTCTGCATTTTATGAGAAATTTAAGGATGATTGAACTCGATGACGACCAAGCAGAGCATCAATGTCTGGGCCTCTCTGTCAAGAGCAGATCTGTACATGTATTTATGAAGGTGTATTAATAATTCCAATCCATATCCCCTCGCAGTTCGATATTTTTCGAATATTCAAAATTGACCAGTCATTGTTCTTCCCATCGGTTCTCGAAGAACTCACAAGAACAATCTTTTGTCGGTTGTCGGGGTTAGATGGGATAAGGAGTAAAGATTCGGACTTTCATTGTCCACTTCAAAAAATACCCATCGCTGTGGTTTTTAGATTTGGATCTTATAATTTGGTCCTCTCAGTCTCATCTCCCCGTTCGTCCCTTCTTTCTCCTCTCTCTCTCCTTTCAATTCGATTCTCTCTGATTACAATCTCCACGCCCAAAAAGCCGATACCCGGTCCAGATTTGGACTTCTCCTTTTCCTGTTCCAGAGAGAAATTTTCGTAGAAATTGATTTGGGTCCTAAGGTCAAGGGGAAATTTTGAATTTTTTGCTTGTTTCCCTCTAACCTTTTCGCATTCGAAACAGGTACCAAAAGTTCTACCATGATCTTGATTTATTTATACTTTTATATTGAGCGCGGATAATTGTCGGTCCTTGATGTCGGCTACTGTATGCATTTGCAGAACGAAAGTTAGCTAGAAAATCTTCTATGGGTTTCGTTTTTTCTTTCGATACCTATTCTAATTTCTAATCGAATTTGTTTGATTTCTGTTGTTTGAGCTTCTTCTGTGGATTAGCTGATTAGTGGGAGTGAATATTGTCTTATTTTCCTTCATTAAGGAAGAAAATTGCTGCGATTGGATTGCAATTCATTACCCGATTAGACAGCATAGATTAGGGATGTGAATTGCTGTTGTGTAATGCCTTTGCATAAACTGTTTTTCGAGCTAAATAACGTTTCAAGTGTTTTGTCTGACCATAGAACCAAAATCGTGACTTAAATCATAAAAGGAAGAGACCATATCTTGAATTATTGCATGCCAATCGTTCTCTGCTTTTCAAAATCTATGAACTTGGAACCACCAAGATCTGATTCTATATTTCTGATTTGTCTTGAATTTCTTGGATAATCACGAAAACCAGATACATATTATTGCAGCAATCTCCAGCTAGATAGAGTTGGAAGAAGATGGAAGAATGCAGCCCTGCAAAGACCGAAGTTTCGACGAAAAAACGCCCGCTGACTCCCGTTAAGCTATTACGAGGAATAATGTGCTTAATAGTGTTCCTTTCTACGGCTTTTATGTTCTTGGTCTTCTTCTCTCCCATGGCCCTAACCATCCGGGTTTTCAGCATCCATTTCAGTAGAAAAACTTCATCTTTTCTCTTTGGTCTCTGGTTAGCATTGTGGCCATTCCTATTTGAAGTTATAAATGGGACTAAAGTGGTTTTCTATGGCGATATCGTGCCTCGAAGAGAGCGGATTTTGATCATGGCCAATCACCGAACCGAGGTCGATTGGATGTACTTGTGGGACCTTGCTTTGCGAAGAGGGTGCTTAGGCTACATCAAATATATACTCAAGAGGAGCTTGATGAAGCTCCCTCTTTTCGGTTGGGGATTTCATGTTTTGGAGTTTATTCCGGTCGAGCGGAAATGGGAAGTTGATGAACCCGTTTTGTGCAAGATTCTTTCAACTTTTTCGGATCGACGAGATCCGTTATGGCTGGCTGTTTTCCCCGAGGGAACTGATTATACGTATGTTTTGTCTTTCTTATCTTTTTTATCGTTTATGCGACATAATTATCGTGCTTTTATATTGAATCTTGATTAGCGAAGAGAAGAGCAAGAGAAGCCGAGAATTTGCAATGAAAAATGGCCTTCCTGTGTTGGATAATGTTCTGCTCCCAAAAACGAAAGGCTTTTGTGCTTGCTTGGGCGTTTTAAGAGATTCCTTGGATGCAGGTACCTTTGTAGCACACCATCTTAACTTACTTTCTGACATGTCGAGTTTTGATTTATACACTAAAGATATAAATAATTATTTAATTACAATACATTTGATCAATCAAAACTCGATACGTAGTAAATAAAGAAAGTGAGTAAACTTAACATTACTCTTACTAAATTTGCTTTTTTTCACTATGGTGGAAATACTTGTTTCTTATTGCCCAATTTTCGGCATAATCTTTGTTTATTCAGTTTATGACGTGACGATCGGATACAAGAATGAATGCCCGTCGTTTATGGACAATGTATTCGGCGTGGGACCCTCCGAAGTTCACCTTCATGTTCGGTGCATTCCAATTGCCGAAATCCCGACCTCCGATGACGAAGCGTCGGCTTGGCTGATCGAGAAATTCAAGGTCAAAGATGAGTTGCTGACGTACTTCAAAGCTCAAGGCCATTTCCCTGAAGCAAGTGGAGAAGACAGGTTATCTACTTTCAAGTGCTCTCTAAACTTTGTGGGGGTTATTTGTTTCACTGCCTTGTTTACTTATCTTACATTCTTCTCGTCTTACTGGGTTAAGATCTACGTGGGTTTATCTTGTGTTTCTCTTTCTCTTTGTTCATATTTTGGTGTAATGCCCTTGCCAGTTTTAGGGTTTCGAAATTCAGTTGTTGGGTGCAGAAAACAGAGCAAGGACTGAAATTTTTTGGGTGTAAATGTAATTTAGTGGTGGATTCTTCTTGTCTGGAATATCATGGTTTTGAGGTTTGGCAGAAGAACATGTTTGTGATGGCAGTGTTTTAGGAACGAGTAGAGAGAATGTAAATGAAAGCTCGAGAGGTTTGGAGGATGCTTGTTAATGGCGGAAATTACTCTGATTTCTTCTACGAACTGGGTTTCCTCCTCCCGTCTTTCGCCGTCTATTTCCATTTCTTTCTAATTTCATCTTCTTCGATCTTTACATCTTTCGCTGCTTCTCTTCTCACTGGGTTAATTTTCCACCTCTTAACACTCCCCTGTTACAGATGATTGCTGGTTGTCATTTGTTCTTATGCAGCTACACCGTTTTCCCGGGAACTTTGTCCGGCAACGGCGCTGCAACTCTCGGCGACGGCGGTTTTCCTTTTGCACCTGGCTCGACGGTCCAACTCACCGCCCCACCGGGCTGGTCCGGCAGGTTCTGGGCACGCACAGGCTGTCAATTTGCTTAATTATAACTTATAATTAAATAATTAATAACCAACATAAAAAATAAAAACTATAAAATTAAAAAGAAAAAGTCTTTACCCCCGTCTAGTCTAGAACGTTCTCAAGTTGAATTTCAGCCGCTTGATGAATCTAATGGCTCTTAATAAACCGACTTATTAAATAATTATTTTTATCATAAAACACCGCTTTATTCGTCGATCTTATCAACATTGTTCCCCATCTAGCCGTTCATGTTGCAGTCAATGATTCTCTACCGTTCGATGGCAGGCTATTTTGCTATATAGTAGTTCTTTCCCCTACCTCAGGTTTCTCATCCCTCTACGCGACAGTCGTTCTGCGCGGCCGCCTCATTCTTTTTCCTTATATCGTTTCTCCCTTTCGATTCTTATAACTGCTCTGGTTCCAGATCTTGTTAGATCGCTCGCCGATCTACGTTTTGATCATGGTTCACACAATTTTCACGATCTTCTCGACCTTACGACTTCATCCGGTGGAGGATTCAGCACTTTCTTCTCCTCGCATCTTGAGGATCTTGAGAGTATTCATATCTTGATAGGTAACTTGCTTGTTTTTGATCGGTTACCAGTTTATTGTTCGTTCTTTATCGCTTGCTGGCTTTTGTATTATCAGTCCAGCTGAGTTTTGCTTGATCTGGTTCGTAGCGTGGTCCTCAATTGATACAATTTTCGTGGAATTGTTTGGCGGAGATAGTTTGTGGATGATTATTTTTCTTGAAGTTAATATCGTATTTTTCCTAAATATCTGTTGGTTCTTGATGGATATTGAAGATTATTTGGGACAATTGTAAGAAGTTCCTGGATGGAGATCTAAGTTGTGTCAACTGTATGATGCGATCGGTAGAGGGCTTGATGATTTTTCGTTGGAGCACCGTTGATGGCGAGTAAAGATCTTACAGGCATGATCTTGTTGCTCCGTCTGATTAGGTGATTGCGTCAGGGATGGAAGACTGTGAAGTACGAACGACGGAGGTACTATTTTAAATGTATTCTCATGTCATGCGACCTTTGCCATGGCAGGTGCGCTTGCCTGGCAGGTCAGAAAAAATAAATAAAATCATGGTTTTTTGTTTTAGGGGGAGATGGCACGGGCATTTTTTATTTTGCAGCCCGGCTCTCCCCCTGTTGTGTTGTGCGTGTCCTCTTTCTCTCCTTTTATTTTTCTCTCGCTGCGTCTTGATCCTCTACCACGAGTTTCGTGCATCTTTGATCATTCAATCCATCGAATCATCATGGCCGAAGGTAACTCCAGAATAATTTTTGAGTTTCTTAATGAGTAAATATGCAAGAGGGATGGCGATATATCACGATCTGAGCTCTGCAAAAGGTACATCTTAATATTTATTCGTCTTTATGTTACATGAAATAATTATAACCTCGGTTTCAATCTAAATTCATTTCTGACCACCCTTTCACCAATCCTAATTTTTCTTTTATGTTATCTTCTCAACATTGGAAGTTCCAATAATCAAGTTGTTAAATTATGCATTCATCTGCAAGCCATTATCCTACTTCTAGCCTAATTTCAGACCCCAGTTTAATATTATTTTGCGTTCACTTGTGTTATCTGCTGAATGCCAAGTAAGATACGAGTAAGTTACAATTATTTATCGCCGTTTAGATGTTACCGCCCAAGTTTGCGCGTATTTTTCCCATCATATCGTGCTATTATAAATCCTGCTAGTTTATTAGTACTTTGTAAATTTAGTTGGCAACTTTCTTTTGTATAGACACTGTTAATAGTTTCGATTGTAACGCAATTAGATAGTTGTATGCGCTGTTTCTATAAGCTGTGTAGTTGCTCTAGGCGGATGATGTAAGCATGCGAAGCTGCCCAGTATGCCGTCTTCGATATGAGATCTCGTGCACTTATCGTCAGCAATTTCAATTCAAGCGAAAGGAAGCAGCAGATGACAAGTTCAAAACTGCTGAAGTCCGATGAATGCCAAGTTTGGAAGAGGCGATGACCAAAGGATGTTTAAAAGTTCCACGAGCAGAAGCTGTTCAAGGGTTTTCCACTTAATCGGGAGATTGATTGATTTTGACGGTATATAGTATTTTGTACAAGTTTGTGTTGCCCAGCTGGTTTTGTCGTTTTAGAAGCTTACTTTTTGAGTTACGACTGCAACCCAACACTTTTACTGTCTGATTTTTTTACGGTAAACGATTTTCATTTTTTGTGTATAATATATGCTTCTCTCTCTATGGGTTGTTTTCTTCCTTGCAGGACTCATAATGAGGTTAAAGTGACGACGTTATGAATACATTTTGGTTTTTGTCAGGGGTAATTACTGTCGTCTTTATGTAGCGGTGGAAGGTCTCAGATTCTTTAAAATGAGAAGCACTTGGCCCTAAAAAGTAGCCTAGCCTAAGAACCTCTTGCATTTTTATGAATCTAGTAGCTCAATAATGGTAGAGCACTCTCGGACGTTGTCTGAGAGGGATGGTGGTTCGAATCCACCTGGGTTCTAATTGGTTCTTCTGGCAACCTAAGAAGCTGAGAAAGTCTAGCCTTGCCGATGCATGGTCGAGCTGAAGCAGATTAAAGAAGGGACACGGCCCATACAATATGCCCCAATTGATCATGTTTTTTTATTAAACGGTGGTATGTTTAATGAAATTACTTTCAACAGTATTTAGTCATTTTGTAAAAATATATAAAATGAATTTAATGAACAATTAACAAAATAAAAGGAGAGATAAGCTAGTGAGAAAACAAAAGATCTAAGTTTCTTCCAAAGTTCTTCTTTTCGTCTCAGGAACAAACACGACAACAAATGCAATGGTGATGGCTGCCACACTCGTGTAGAACGTGAAGGTTCCTTCAAAGTTTCGAGACACCAATCTCAGTTTTGAGCCAGGAGAGAGAAGCTAGTGACAGAAAACAAAAGATAAGAGCTACAAATGGACCCGCAGTGCTCCATGATTCTCAATGGCCCTGAATTTCCAATCCACACCATTTTTGCTTTCGAAGAAAAGGTTCATATCCAAGTTCAGTCAGAACAGAAGAACAGAATGCTGGAATTCGCAGAGAAACTGGGGGTGGAGATTGCAAAAGCAAAACGAAGTAGACAAGTTCTGCGCAGAAGTAGGAGCAAAGACACAAGTTCTAAATTTCTGGATGCGGAATAACAAAACGACAACCATGAAAAAGCAAAACGAGAATCATGATCAGCCATTGGAGATCACAGGAGTAGCCGATGAAAAAGATTGGCTCTTCAAAACACAGCTTACTGTGTAGGTCATCAATGGAAAAACCCCAGCAGGGGTTTGAATTATAGATTGGAAGAGATGAAGAGTCGATGGAGAATGAAGGGCTCCATTTTATTCGTCAAAGCGTTACTCTTGTCTCCATTGTTGGTGTTCATTGCTTTTCCTACGTATTTTCCTGTGTTAGGATTCTTCTTCCCTCTCCCTAAATTCACTCTCTTGTCTATTTCTACGTAAACAATTTTCATTGTCTTCCCTTTCTTCTTCTTTCATCAACTGTGCGATAAATGTGCACAACTTATCTAAATACACGAAAGAATAATTAAATTTGTTTTCTACTTTTGCTAGAAATTCATCTGGGGATGTAGCTCAGATGGTAGAGCGCTCGCTTAGCATGCGAGAGGTACGGGGATCGATACCCCGCATCTCCATTTTTTTATTAATTTTTTAAAATTTATATAACAATTTAAAACTTAAGTTATCACCAGTTTTATTAATTTTTTTACATTTAAATAATAATTTAAAAATTAAATTATCACCATTTTATTAATTTTTTAATTCAAATAACAATTTAAAACTTAAATTATCTCCAGTTTTATTAATTCTCTAATTCAGATAACAATTTACAACTTAACTTATCTCCATCTCTATTAATTTTTTTAATTCAAATAATAATTTACAGCTTAAATTATGAGTAATTAGAATAGATATCTTGAATTTAATCATACTTAAAATAGAAACTTTTTAACATATTTTTTTACTAATTTTAACCAAGGTTACCTATTTGATTAGTATATTTTATCAATAAATGGTCATTAAAAGGTTGAAATAATTATAATTTTATAAAAAAATTATAATAAAAAATATAATAATTCGTTAAAATTAGCAAAATTAACGGGAAAACTAACAAAATTAACAAACATCGTAAATTAGAAAGAAAATTTGACGACAAAGTATTCGTTATAATTATAATAAAATTTAAAGTATTAATTATAATTATTTTAATTTTAGGGACCAAATTGCTATTTAAAGTTAAATTTAATATTTCGCCTATAAATACGACGTTCAGGAATTTTCCCGCCTGTTCTTCCGAGCCCTCTTGCTGAGGAACGATCTCAGTGACTCTCAATCGCTAGTTTCTCGATCGCTGTTTGTGCCTTTACTTTATGGTGTCTCTCCTCCCTGCTAGCTTTAACTCGTCTTCGATCCAGCAGGTCAGTCGTGCTCTCCGCATCAGCCATTTTTCAAACTTATCTTTTCTTCTTTTTTTATTTTTTTACTCCATTCGTTTGCTTTTTTGAGTTTTCTTGATTCGGTTTTTCTTTGAAGAATCTTTACCTATCAGAATGAAATTTCCGCATTATTCTGCGCTTATTCGATTTTTTTTTCATTTGTGCATCCGATTATCTACGAGAACCTTCATCTTCGACTCATTGTGTTGTTTCTAAGTATTTTGGGCGGTCATGAGTTTAAGAAATATCGATTGCGAACTCTCTATCCGTGCTTTCTCGTTTTACGTATTCCCTTCAGATTGATTTTATAATCCTAAATAATCTATGCTGGGACATGTAAACAGATAGTTACACAGTTTTGTTCATAAAAAAAATATCCACATATTTTACAATATTTTTCCATTGCATTTTCACACTTGCAGTTGAGTCCATTGCAGCAGGCAGGACTCTGGAGTTTAGCTGCACGTTCTGCTAGGATAAAGACTCTGCATGTGTTTAGTTATTCTCATTTCATAGTAGTTATATATTTCTGAATGGAGCTTCATACACTTCAGGAGCCTGCAAAATAATTGGGAAGAGTAAGGGAAAACCTACTTCAATAATTCATTTTTAACTTAGACTATTGTGAACATGAGTACGATAAACTTCATCAAAAAGAGAATTATAATTTTTTGGTTTCCTATAAGTGGGTCAGATAGCTCTCTAGCTTAAGTTAAGAAGTGCTGAAGGAGTAGTGTATCCATTGATTAGAATAAATTATATATTTTCTTTTCCATTCATTTTATCATCAAATAGTTTACCTTTGCATCACACTATCCTCTCGTTCTGTAATTGGGTATAGGAACTTGCCCAGCTTCTATACACATAAGATCTCTGACCAGTAGCTCGTAGTGACGTTTAACTTGCTCAGCTGTTTTCCCCTCAATAGCCCTGGCAATTTTTTCCCAACGATCTGGAGTCTTCTGGTCGTATAAGGCCAGAGCTTCCTCAAACCTCTTGTTCTGCTTGGGGGTCCAAGAGTTTGACGCCATTATATATCGGAAATATATAATGGTAGATTAAGTATTAGCTTAGGACAACTTCAAACGAGTAGAGCAGTAGATGTGGGAAAGCTAGCAAAGAATCAGATGAAATGATATAGACTTTGGAAAAGGAAAGAAGCTAAGGAGTGTGAAAGATGTTATAGGGAGATGGCTACAATCAATGGCATGGTTTGGGTTTGAGATAGCAATGCTCCTTATAAACTGGTTAGTGAGGAGAGGAGAAAAGTTTTAAAATTTGCTTGCCACTGTAGCACATAATTCTTTCTTCCTTTTCTAATATATGCCAAATTTTAGTGATCAGAAAATGCAAACTACCAAGGCCGCCATATATATTAACTCCAGCATAGTTCTGTGCAAATTTGGAAGGTTATGTTTTTTTTCCACTAGGGTAGTGGGATGACACTAGTTGAAGAATATATTTAGAAGCAAAAAAGATGAATTGGTTTCCAAATCAAGGCTAACAAAGCCAAGCTTGTGATGATTCGATGAAAAGAGTTATATAGTAGCGACCCTTTAAAATGCGATGGAGTGAGAGTCAAAGACTAGCTCTTTGTTTTACCATCAGCAAGTGGAATTTTTTAACCTTTTGGTTTGGTGGGGTATTAGATCCAATTCTTAGCACGCATTTTCAAAAATAATATAATTAAATCTACGAATACCCTTAAAAGTATTGAGACTAATTAAAGGCACTTCTGAAATATTATTCTTTTCTCTCAAGTGCTAGTTTAGAATTTTTCTTTCATATGACATCAGACACTAAATTCTCTCGTCTATGATCCTATAGGATTATTGACTGTAAACTATAGCTTTTTGAACACACTCATTAAAGTTGATACAAGTGAACAATCTTAAAATGATTCTGGCTCTACTGAGTAAAATTTTAGTTAATATCCTATTTATATTCTTTTACTTTCTTGAGTATTTCTCTATTTGTAGTCTCCTCATATGGTTTATGTCTAATTGCTCTTCATACACTCAAAAGTTTCTCGAAAATATCCACTCATTTTAACTATTAGATAAGTATACTAGTCTAAAAAACCATAGTCGAAGTGTTGCAGGGTTCTGATAATTATTTCATGTGATGCTACATTGATAATGGGTCCATTATATTAGTTTGTATGCACAAGATGACAAAAGACACTTTCACTTTGAAGAGAATCAATTTCATAAACTGGACAATCATTCAACAAAAAAGAAATAGTAGACTCAAATTTGAAAGACATGAAGAATCGTGGAATGTTCCAAAGGATAAGGAATAAATCGGTTTGGTTCATATAATAGCCAATGAGATAGGTGGCATTATATGTTTTTTAATGTATTCAAACTATTTATGCTATATCTGTGATTTTATTCAGACAAGAGTATATATGTTTCATTGTTTAGTGTAGTTGAAAGAAGTATAATGAATCTATATATGCTATGAACTGTCATCCTTTTGATTTGTGTATGAAAGTCCTAAATGGATTACTTTTTAGAAAAGTGAATTATTTTTTTCTTTTGTTTCAAGGCTTTTGTTGAAGGGTGGTTATGTTAGTAGGACTAAGCTCATTGATTTTAGTTAAAATGTTCGGCTGTAGATTTAGGAGAAAGTTATCAATACGTTTGCAATGGATAGAAAGAGATTCATACCAATCATGCATACCACACAAGACTAGGAGAAAATATTTTATCTATTCCACCAATTCCCCTTGAAAATCTTCAAACTAGTCGACGCACTTCTATTTCAAAGTGCTTTATTAAGAAAATATTCTTCGTTCGCTCATGAAAATGCACTTAAACATACTTATGTCTACCTCTAATATCAAGAGTTACCCTTTTCCAAAGGACTACAGCTGATGAGTTATATTAAACATATCAAACAATGAAAACTTAAAATGTAACGACACCCTCCTAAGCTTGCTTGTTTAGAATCTTAGCAGAAAGTAATGCAATTTTAGCCGGAATTAGACCAGGTTGGACAGCCTGGGCCCGGGTCCCTGAAATTGAGCCTGTGGTGAGCCCGTTTGATTAGAACGGGTTTGGACCATCACGTCAGCTGATGGTCAATTCGTAATCTAAGAGTTACCTACATGCCCAATCCGATTCGCTAGATAAAGCTTACGGGTGGGCCATGATGTGCAACGGGAGCACACCATGGAGCATACCGG
>QAOC01011901.1:0-80286 GCA_003255005.1 Begonia fuchsioides | reverse complement strand
GCTTTCACTCTGAAATTTTGACCAGAGTTGGTCCTTTCCATAAAGTCTAAGTTCACAAAATTTTAATCCAAACGCACGTGTGAATTTGGAGTGCCATTGGACTCATTCCCCTGTTTCTGCATTCGTTTACTTTCTCTCGGCAGATTGTATTCTCTCCCTTTTCACTCCCTCTTGTCCGACACCTCCGCATCCTTGGAGCGTGTCACATATCATGTTAGCATTCCTCCATTTCATGCTTTACTTACTGAGCACTAGGCTCACAGATGAACTTTGTGGTGTCAGTGCTGCTGACGTTTAATTGAGAAAGTGCTCTCATAACTGTGGCGACATAGCTATTAGAACGATGTTGTTCAAGCAATGAACATGAGGATTTTTATTGTATGTATTTTAGAACGAGCATGCAAATTATGTATTCCTCCAAAGGAGATTTTAATTTTAATTGTATTTCAAAGTCTTCTGCTACTAAGTTTACAAATGCATGATCAAAAGAAAAAAAATTATTATCTTTTTATGAAAACCAAAGATTAAGAAATGGTACGCTACAAGGCATTACACAAGGTTCCAAGGTCGAGAGTTCCAGGGTTTAGGGTTTTTGGGTTTAAGAGTTTCAAGGTTCAAGGTTCATGGTGCTAGGGTTCGGGGTTCAGGGGTTGCAGGATATAAGGTTTAGGGTTCAAGGTTCAGGGCTCTAGGGTTCAGGGTTCCAAGGTTCTAGATTCTAGGGTTAAATGTTCCAAGGTTCAAGGGTTCCATAGTTTAGATTTCAAGGTTTACAGTTCATGATTCTAGGGTTAAGTGTAAGGGTTCAGGACTCCAAGGTTCAGGGTTTCAAGGATCAGGGTTCAGGGTTTAAGAAATCCAGGGTTCCTAGGTTAAGGGTTCAAGAGTTTCAAGGTTCAGGGTTTAGGGTTCATTGTTTTTGGGTTCATGGTTTAAGGGTTCAGAGTTCAAGGTTCCAAAGTTCTAAGGTTCAAGATTTAGGTTACGAAGGTTCAGGGTTCTAGGGTTTAAGGTTCAGAATTCCAGGGTTTCAGAATTTAGGGTTCTATGGTCTATGGTTCTAAGGTTTGGGGTTTCAAGGTTCCACGGTTCTAGGTCAAGGGTTCTAGTGTTTAGGGTTTAGGGTTCCAAGGTTTAAGGTTCAAGGATTCAGGTTTCATAAATGTTAGGTTCAAGGGTTTTAAGGTTCAAAGTTTAGGGTTAAAGGTTAAACAAGTTCTAGTGGCATACGTTTAGGGTTCCAGGATTAAGGGTTCAAGGTTCCAGGATTAAGGGTTCAAGGTTCCAAGATTAAAGGGTTCAGGGTTCCAAGGTTAAAGTGTTCCAGGGTTCAGGGTTCCTGGGTTCTAGAGTTCAGGGTTCTAGGGTTGAGGGTTTCAGAGGTTAGGGATCTGGGTTCCAGCATTAAGGTTCCTTGACACGCTCGGGGTTATGAGAAGTGTCGGGAGAAAGAAGACACAAGGGTAATCTGCCAAGGAGAAAGTCCAAGACAGAAACAATGAGGTGTAACGGTTAATATTCCAAATGCATACAGGATTAAGTCAAATAAACTCAGCCAAATGAAACTTTAGGAAGTGGACTAAGTGTGACCCGAATTTCAGCTTACAAGCACGTGCGGAACATTAAAATACACGGAGACACTTTCAGATGCACAAACAGACCAACAGGAAGAAAACAGTGCAGGGGTGATGGGGAAACTTCTACACAACTTCCAATGCAGGGAGTCTGGAATCGTAAAAATAAGCAAAAAACAACTTCAATCAAAGGGGAAGACAATGCAAGTGGTTTCACAGAAAAAGCATGAGTAGGCTAGGAGTTATGCTGGATAGCAAATTAATGGACAGAGTTGCCCGATTTCAGGAACTCGGGTAGGAAGCAGTGGGAAAACACAAGCATAACTTTTAAAGGGAGGTGGCTATGGCTAAACGGAAAGAACAGTTATTTCAAGCCATGAAAGAGGAACTCACAGCCATAAAATTGGGGACTTTTGTTCATGGAAAACAGAATTGGCACGAATTGGACTTTTGTTGCACAAATTCACTCGGGTAAGCACCAAAAAACAGCAACCAACAACAAAGACAAAACACAAATGCAAACAACAAAATGGAAGGTTAGCTATGGGACTTCCAAACTCACCTTTGATCCTAAACAAGTGAGGAAGGGAGATTGGAATAGGGCTTAGTGGCTCTAGCAAGGCACCAACACCGTTACAAACCAAAGATCAAGGATATTACTCACCTTGAATTTGCTTTGCCGTGAGAGAAAATGGGGAGAGCTTCAAGCTTCAACATTCAACATTTTCTATTCTGCAAAATGCTGAGAAATGGAGGTTAAAAACCCTCCTTCCCACGAGCTACAAAAGGCATATGATTATCACCTATAGTCCTAAGTGCTAAACCAACATCAAGGTATGATAAATGGGGCCCACCCTTGACTTTCATCACCAACAAGAGTGATGGTCACTAAGGGAAGGTAAAACCCATCCCCTAAGGCTTCCTAAGGATCTCTCACTTGCAGCCACGTAATTAACTTACAACAAAACAAAACAAAAGAGTAATGAGCTTGCATGGTTATCACGTGAACCAAAAACCTAATAGATGGGCCAAACCAATGATGGAATGTCCATAATCAAATGGACTTGAACACTTGTATCTTTTGAGCTAATGGTTGGGCACTTCCATGGGCTGCTAGCTGCTGCTCCCATGAAGGACAAAGATGAAATTCAGCCTTCCTTTCCGTTGGGGCCAAACATGGCCATGGATCAGCCACCATGGGTTGGAAGCTCTTGGGCCGCTCCATCTTCTGGAGGCCTCTGTAATGGCGATCGTTGGCTGGGAAGTTTTTGTCCAAAGTTTATGCTATGCCCCATGCTGGAAACCTTAAGATGTGGGCCACAGTTTTGTAAAAGCACGTTTGTCCAAAACAGGTCAGGAAGGTGGTCGAAACGGCTGCACAAGCCTCGAAGGTCAGCTTGGGCCGAAACCAGAAATGTTGTTTTCATCACCATGGATGTTTTGATCACCCTTCCATGCCACGGGTACACTAAGCACCCTTACATGTGCACAAATTTAAGCTACTAATTATCCTCCTAATTATTACATAAAACTAATTAAATTATTTCACAAAGTTGTCAAAAGGAAAACATGTTTTCCCCTTCATGTTTTGGTGATTTGGGGCCACCTTAATGTGCCACCCTTGAACTCCTCTTCCTTCATCAAGTGTGGTTGGCCCATGAAATGCATCAACCCCACTTGACAACTAGGGCTCACTATGCCCTTCATCTTTGGCTTCTTGATTAAACGTTTATAAAACAAGCTTCCTACAAAATCAACAAACTCATTAGAAAATAGTTTGGTTCCGCCTCTAGATGTGCTAATCTGTGGCACATCATTCATGGTTGTAGGATTCCAAGGTTAAGAGTTAAGGGTTCAGGGTTCAGGGTTCCAGGATTTAGGGTTCTAGGGTTTAGGGTTCAAGTTTTAGGATTGATGGTTCCATGATTTAAGGTTTAAGATTCTAGCAATCAAGTTCAGGGTTCCAAGGTTCTAGGGTTCAGGATCCAGGGTTCCAAGGTTTTCAAGGTTCAGAGTTTTTGGTTCAGAGATAAGGGTTCTAGAGTTCAAGGTTTCCAGGGTTCATGGTTTAGGGTTCAGGGTTCCAATGTTTAAGGTTCTAGTTTCACTGTTTAAAGTTCAGTGTTCAAGGTTGAGGAATCTAAGGTTCCACTTTTCAAGATTTTGGATTTAAAGGATCAGGATTTAGTGTTCAAGGTTCCAGGGTAACAGGGTTCCAAGGTCTTGGGTTCTAGGTTTAAGGGTTTAAGATTCCAAAGTTCTGGAGTTCAAGACTCTAGGGTTTAGGGTTCAAGGTTCCAAGGTTCTAGGGTTCTAGCGTTCAAGATGTAGTGTTCAAGGTTTAGAGTTAAGGGTTGTAAGGGTCAAGAATCCACAACTTAGGGTTTTGGGTTCTAGGGTTGAGGGTTCAAGGTATACGGGTTCTAATGTTCCATGGTTAAGGGTTCTAGGGTTGAGGGTTTCAGGGTTCTAGGTTCTGAGTTCAAGGTTTAGGGTTCAAGTGTTCAGAGTTTCAAGGTTTAAGGTTTCTCGGTTTAGGGTTCCAGGTTACTAGGGTTCATGGTTAACGGTTCCAGGGTTATAGGTTTGAGTATCTAGGCTTCTAGGGTTCTTGGTTCTGGGTTTAGGGTTTAATGGTTCAAGGTTCAAGGGTTCCAGGGTTCAGGGTTCAAGGTTCCAAGGATCAGGGTTCAAGGTTCCAAGGTTCAGGATTAGAGGTTTAGGGTTTAAAGGTTCAGTGTTTAGGATTTCAAGGCTCTAAGGTTAAAGGGTTCTAGGGCAAGGACGACCCATTTTCCTATTGTTTTGTAAATTCCAGCACATATCAATGATGATGCACAATCTCACATATTTGAAAGAGATAATTTGTAATTTTACTAAGTACAACACGTTTTGCATTGTAAAACCAACAACAAATTCGTGAGAGATTCAACACACTGTATATCATTATACTGGCTGCACCGGGAGATGTTACGTAAAATATTTTGCTATATTCAAAATTTTGAACTTACTAAGATTACATAATGTTCTTGTAAATTATGGCCAATAACAGATATATAAGAAGTAATTTCCAATCCGGAGACTAAGCATACTCTAACAGCTTTACATACAGCAGAGTTTGGTTTTTTGGGGGTGATAGTGGAAAGTTTGATAGATGAGTTACCTTTATTGCTACTCTACAAAACTATACATGAGATTTTCACCTCATACGTCTCCTTGTCAATTCTTTCGAAGTCATTGAATTTTTTTCCTTGATCAAGAATCTATCATTTCTTTCCCGTCCCGAAGAGTGACTAAGACCAATTCAGTCACATTTTCATTCATTTAGAATCTAGGCTCTTCTTTATTTACTTATTTTTTATTCTTTTTCCCTCTCTTTTATTTTTCTTTTTTTTCTGTTTTTATTCCTTAAAAAAAATGTTCTATGATATTGAAAGATGGATCTTATAAAATCCATCTAAAAGGCGTAGTCGACACTAAAAGAACAATTTCATATAAGAGAGGCTGATTTAGGTTAATTAGCTTTTCGTGATTTTATAAAATCTAATCGTAACTGATTATTGTGATAAATATAAAAAATAAAAAAATAAAAGTTAGACGGATGTGTTAATGTAGTTCGACTAACCTTGCCTATGTTTATACTCTAAGACCCCACTTCGAAAAAAATTTCCTCATCACTCGAGGATCCACAAGTTGACTTACAAATATCAACAAAATCTTTGTAATGACACTTCTTTTTGAAGAGTATCACCATTTCTTGATGATTCTTCCTTTCGAAAGGTGTCACCATTGCTTCTAAATTTTCATTCACTAAAAAATATTCTACGTTTTTATAGTTTACATAATCTCACACTTTGAATAAATAAAAACTCAAGTGAAAATTTGCCGGATTGTGAGTGAAATTTTGGCAGCCATGCTTTATACGTGAAATTTCTTGCTAAAATAATTTATTATTTTGTAATTTATAGAATTTGTCTTCTGCAGTGTTTTGAGCGATCAAAAGTTGATTTTCGGTCTACCAAAATTTTTTTAGCCATTTCTAATTGTCGAAGAAATAAAATAGCCATTGAAGAGTTTTTGGTCGTTTGACATTTTTATCATTTGATATCAAAACTGTTTCGGTAGACCAAGACCTAGTTTTCGGTCAACTAGTACTTGAATTCCATCACTTGCATTTTTCAAAAGTTGTTCAAACAAATTTTATATAACTGAAATTGAAAAGGTTTGAACACTTGTATTAGAAATATTAAATATTTTTATTGGAGGGTATTTTCAATTAAAAATATTAGCAGTTAAATTTAAACTTTTAAAGATCATCGCGTGAGGAGAAGGGAAGAAAACAAGTAAGAAAAATATGAACAGTAATTCAATATCGTTGGATACGTGGTTCATTATGGAATTCATTTTGAAGCAGCAGAAGGAATTCATTATGAAGCAGCAGGAGTCATGACAGCACAAGACTCAAAAATCACTCTGGCCTCCCTCTCTTCAACGGTCGCCAGAAACCCTAGAGCGGTCTCACTCTTTTGTTATCTCTCACTCGTATTTTTCCTCACTCACACTAGGCTCGCTCTTAGTTTCTGTATCACACTGAGTTACGGATACGTTCTCTGTATTTATACACTAGGCTCCCTCTTCCAGATTGCTCTAAAACGGCTTTGTATTTCCAAGCACCTTCAATATCGTAAGTACATATTCAACGTTCATCAATTTACGATGGTTGTATTTCTTATCTATTTGGTTGTGATGGTTTTTTTATAAACTCTTTTCCCTTTTTCTGACGACTCTTCTATTTATTTTTTCATTTACAGTATATTTTATAAAAAAAAAAACAGATAGTTAAAACCAAATCGTAAAACTTGATTCCGTTTGCTTCCTAGACTTCACAATTCTAGTTCGATTCTGGTTCTAATAATGTAGAACCATGGGCATGGTGGTTCGACTCTACAGTGAAGACTCGGACAAAAACCAGAATACGTGGAACAATATTAGAATGTGCTGGATCAGCATACATAGATACACGTTAATAATAGTATTTAGAACTTTGAAATGATATAAATTATACAAATTTTCCATGTATAAAAAGATGCGACCATCAAAGTAAAAGGAAAGTGAACAATTATACTACCAATGGCACACTGAATCAACCTGATCTTGTTGCTGCGAGGAAAAGGGCAACGAAAATGGCTGCTCCGGCAACCCAAAGGAGGGTTGAGAGGGTACATTGGCCGGAGAATATGAATCTTTAAAGGGCAACATTTGCTCTTGCTGTTGATGGAGCTGATCGTGTTCTTGGCCATGCGACAACCTTTGCTCAGCTCTTTGTTGTTTTGGAACGTTAAGCTTGTCGCATTCGATCTCTCTGTACTTGTCCAGATAATGATTGAGTGGTTCAACGTAGTCTCCAAACCCTAGGGTGGTGATGGCCCATAGAACATCTTCGCCATTGATGGTCTTTCGTTTCTCTCTCTGGCATTTGTCCGAAGCCTCTCCGGTGACGAAGCTGATGAACTCTGAAACACATTCCTGAACTGTTTCCTTTGCATCTTTCGAGATTTTTCCGTTTCCCGGGATCATCTTCTTCATTATTCGACCCACGTTGGCGATGGGGAGAAACCTGAAAGACGTGAAAAGATGATCGAGGAATTATGAAAAGCCACGAAACTTAAGTCCAAGACCTGTCTTGTTCTTTGCTGTGGCGGTGAGGATGTTGGAGAGAGCTCGACTTTCTCTTGAAAAATGGAGTTTCAGGGTCGTCGCCATTGGAGAAAACATGGAGGATTGCATCGCCCATTTGGGTGTTCGATGATTTGGCAATTGGTGGGGAGTGGTTTTGTTTTTAGGGTTGAAAAAAATAACAAAAAAAAGAAGAAGAACAAATGGTGAGATGGGCATGGATTTAGGCAAGTGAAGTGGAAAGGCTTGGTGGAGCTTAGGCCAATTAATAACCCTTGGACTCGCTCCAATTCTACTCTCATCAACCTTTGTCCGATACTATCTTGCTTTTTGGGACACAAAAGCAAAATTCATACAAGAATCTGAGTACACCGATTCATTTTTTTTTTTTGCAAACATGGATATCATCTATGTCAGATGGGATGATCGTGGTCCATGTTGGTCCGGAAGCTGAGAAAAATTGTGCCATAAAAATTCGACTACAAATTCTATAGACCAAAACTGAACCTTTAGAATGCCCAAACTAGATCAAGACCGAATCATATATTCAATTTCAGTCATGGTCTAGATTTGATTTTTCCAATTAAGTATGTAACAAAAATATTTAATACAGACACATTTAAATTAGAAGAAAATAAAAATTTGAAACTAAAATTAAGACTATCCAACCAACTATAATAATATTCATAGATATGTAAGTAAATCAAATTTTGAACTAACACAAAACCTTAGTTATTGTATAGGTTTTAAGGTTAAAAAATTAGAAACTTTGAACTACAAATTACTTATCGATCCAGTTCCTGGTTAAATGATCATACTATAGAGAATATAGAATCCTAACTGACTAAACTGATGTGCATAAAGCATGACTGACAAGAACCAAATAAAATGTGTCAATTCTAGTTGAATCTTTGTGCCAGTATGGTTTTACACGCCCTTCATTTCTAGGATATTATGAAAAACCTCACAATTATCGAAATAGTAATAATAATTAACTGCTATAAGAAATATTCTTAATCTAAGCAAATCATAGTTAATTTATGATAAATTGAACTAATTTTGACAATGAAACAAAACACAAAAAAATGATGAAAGAGAAAATTTGAATAATGGCTCTAATTTAATGAAAATGTCATGAATATGACAATAAGAAACGAACCCTTTGTTGGACAATGTAAATTCACTTTTACAACTTTTTTTATTTATGAACAAATCGTTAAATTCAATTAATTGACGAAAGAGTTAACAAAACTGAGAAACATCTTCTAAGTAACCAATATCATAATATTTGGGTGTTCATCAAAATTACGATAAAATTTAAAATTTCAATCGACAACTTTTATACTTTGAAAAATCTACTACAACTACAATCTTAATTTAGTATATAAATTGATATTTAGCGTAGTTTTTATTTTAGGATTTATAAAATAGGATTATGGTAATTGTTTTCTGCCTTTTCATACATTGTATGAAACCATCGGGAAAAATACACAGTAAAACTATAGAATTTTAAGGTGTTTATTAAAATTCATTTAGATAACAATATCATATTGTTAAGGTGTTTCCTAAAATTATAATAAAAATTAAAATGTCATTTGACCACTTTTATACTTTGAAAAATCTGCTAAGTACTAGGGTGGAAAAATACGATTGAGTCTGCAAACCGGACCGGAACTGTCGATTTTGATCCGATTCTAGTTTTGATTTTTAAAAAACTGTGATTCATTGTAACAACCCTCATTTTTCATTTTAGAATTTTGTGACTTTAGGATGTAAATGTTTAAGAGTTATTTCATGAATGTTGGGTAGTTATTGAGGAATTTAAGTATTGTGGATGTGAGCAATTTAATAGGTTGAAGGTGATGAAGAAAATAAAGTTTAAGAGGTATAAGTAATGATGTTATTCGGAAAAGTTAGAAAATCTTCTAAGTGTTTTGGAACACTTTCGGTCGACCCCAGGATTGAGGAGAGGTCGACACAATTGAGGACTTCGGTCGACCCCATGATCGAGGAGGGGTCGACACAATTGAATACTTTAGGTCGACCCTAGGATTTAAGAAGGGTCGACACAAGTCACTCTCGGGAACTTCTTTCGGTCGACACAATAGACGAGCACTTGACACAAGTCACTCTCGAGAACTTCTTTCGGTTGACACAATATAACACTTTGGGTCGACACCATGGACGAGCGGTCCGGTTCTGGATTTCAAGCAATGCATACTCTCCGTTTTTGCAACATAGGTTGACACACGTTAGTTTTCTAAATTTGGTGTCTTCTAAAAAGTTATAGTGGACTTTTTAAGGAACAATTTTACACCTTAATTATCAAAAATGGATCATTATCAAGGAAGTTATGCTCATCTGAAGTTGGTAAAGGAAATCTGGACGATAGAGTTATGGACTTTTTAGCGATGCTCGGTCTTTTGTATATTTGATTATATTAAACTATTATTTTGAAGTTTACGTCTTCTACAAAGTTAAAGTCAACTCAATGAGGCAACTATGGGTTTTTGAATTATGAAAATCAAAGTTGTGGAACAAAAGTTATGAAACGATTAAAGGTCAACACCTTGAACTCTCGGGCTGGTTAAGGGTGACACCTTGNATGATCACAATGTCTTCTGGAGAAATGTAGTAGACATCTTAAGTATGAATTGGGTACCTTAAGTGTTTTGATCAAAATTTTTTAGCAAAAGTTATGAATGCCGAAAGTTTTTGGTAAAATAGGGTATTACGAGTTTTGCTTATATTATTTTATGTTATGATGTTAAGGTTTGTAAGCAAGCTCATTGGATCCTTAAGGACTCGGAAACCTAAGCCTAAGCTAAGGAGATGAAGTAAGAACTCATTGCATGTGTTTTGCCCTTCGGGGCCGACATCACAAAGAGTAGGACTGAGGTTGACGTGATTGAATGATTGAGAAATGTTAAAATGTTAAGTTATTGAAATGAATACGTTATAGTTATATATGTATGAAATCTGTTTGGGGTGCATCGCACCATGCACCGGCCCAATAATATGGGTATGATTGGTATTTTTGTGACATTGAATTGTGATGTGTATACTATATGTAACGCCTAAATACCTAAAGCATGAAAAGTATGTTAAGAAATAAAGTTTAAATGCATTTGGGAGACGTATGTGTTTATGTGTGATGTATGTTAAGTTGTTAAGCAAAGCATGATTTTTTAAGTTATCAAGAATGCATTAATTAAGTCAAGTTGTCAAGTTTTGCATGTCATCTCATTCATGCATCATATTTCAAGAAAAATGTTTATCAAGCATGCATTCAAGATGTCACCATTCATCGCATGAAGATCAAGTTATCAAGTATCAAGTTATCAAGTATCTAGTTGTCAAGTATCAAGTTATGAGAGGACCTCGTAGGTGCTAACTCTCTATCAAGCTATTATATTATGAGAGGACCCCATAGGTGCTAACTCTCTATCAAGTTATCAAGTTATGAGAATGATGCATTTCCCCTTTATGCGATGTAATGACAGCATGTATCAACTTGTTTGAATGAATTGACACGTTTTGAATTATCATGTTAAGAACTTATGTTAAGTAATTCGATGGGCAATGCTCAAATATTTTGTGTTATTGCCTATCTATGACATGTAATGAACGTAATGATATTTTGATATATATTTCTATAACGTGTTTTATAAGTATGATGGGATCACATTTTTAACACTTTTAATGTTTTACGCTTCCGCTAAGTTTTCAACTCAAGTATTTCAAGTATATTTACAAAAAGAAAAATTTTACCATTGTTTTCAAAAGGTTTTTAAATAAAGGGATGTTACATTCATGATCCGATTGCAGTGTTTAAGATTAAAAATCATGAAACTCGAATTGAGATCGTTGGTCAAAAAATTAATTTTAAAACTCGCTTAATCACTCAAAACCCGATCACATATAAAAAAATATTTTATTTTTTAAAATATAAAATAAAATTGAGATAAAATTGATCTTAACAACTACTCTCATAATTCAAGATATAAATTGAAATTTATCATAATTTTTATGTTAGGATTTATAAAATAGAATTAAGAATTTCTTTCATGACTTTTCATACAATGTATAAAAAAAGATGTTAAATTAAACAATTTAATTACAAAAATAAAAATATAAAAATCATGTGATTTGATGATTTACTTTGGGTGGAGAAGAAGGTCGTCGAACTAAGAAAATGCATAACGATTTTGTAGAAAGGTGCAGAAGAAATCTGAATAACACAGCACCCTTCGATGCATACAAAGCCCTTCAATAGAGGCTGAATAATCAAATGAATGAGGTTTTATTCCATCTTTCTCCATCTCCTGAAAGATGTTGGCAACCTCGTCAAGATGACCATTCATGCAATGAGCCTTAATCATAATAGAATAAGTATGCTCGTTTGCATTCAGACCGAGCCTCTTCAGCTGCTTCAATATGGAAACAACCATGCCAGTTTTATCATGCTCGATTAAACGTTCATTAGAAAGTTGCAAGTGAACTATGAGGTATGAAACCCTTCCTTTTTAATTGGAATAGAGCATAACTGCGTCATCAAACTTTGACTTTTAAAACATGGTACTTCATATCTTCACTGCTTATAAGATCTAGTAAAAGAGAATCTAACTTCCTCCTCAAACCCCTGCAGCACAAAAACTTCACAAGGCTACCATATCTGTACGCGTGCCATCTGAAGCCTTCTTGCACTGGTTGGCTATGAGAAGAAAGACCAACCTTTGATTTTCCACCACTGTTTTTTGTGAAACTAAAATCTCTAGATATATCAAACTGAATCACCATGCAAGATTAATTGATGCTTTTCAATTCCTCATCCCATGATTCTAATCGGATAGCTACATTAGAGAACTTATTTTCGTATGATATGGCACATTATATATGAGGTAAAAGATGTGGCATCTGAAAGAAATCGGAATTCGAAAAACTGAGTTTCTTGAGAGGAGAAAGAACAATATTTAGAATAGAGAATAACTTGTGGACTCTTGCTTTTTTTTCATTTCATTCAGCCACTATTTATAATACAAAGTGACATAAATTACATTAAAAATCAAATAAAATCAAATAGTAACTCTTCGATTATTTATTTCTAAAAACTCTCATAATAATAATTTGACCTTTTGTTACTAAAACAACCATAAATTTCTCCACAATACTCGGAATGACCTGAAACTTAAATCAATAAAAAGTATACATCTGAGGCATAGAATACGTAGGTTATACGTTTAGTTTGATGATTGTTTGCCCTTTCAAAAGTTAATCAAAATATGATTTAAAAAACTGTCCAGTTTTTAATGCCATTTACTTCATTGAGTTTAATGCTCAACAAATTTCTCCCTTAAACTCAAACCTTTCTAATCCTTCATTCTGATCATCTTCTTCAATTTTTCAAAAAAAACCGTTAGCAGAGGTTTTGCAAAAATATCTGTTATTTGATTATGGCTTGCGACATGAATCATTTTCACTTCTCCGTTCTTTATATGCTCCCTAATAAAATGAAAACAAACATCAATATGCTTACTTCTCTCATGATGAACGGGATTCTTTGCCAATTCAATAGCCAATTTGTTATCGACTCGTATTTCGGTTGCCTCATGTTGCTGTAGATCTAACTCTTATAGTAAATTTCTTAGCCATATTGTATGATACGCATCAAGATGCTGTTACATATTCTGTTGATAACGTTACAATTGGCTACTTCTTAGATAGTCATGTGAATGTTGTATTCCCAATGTGGAATACGTTTTTTGCTGTACTTTTCCAATGATCTATATCTCTGCACCAATCCCTATCAGAGTATCCTATCAGCTTGAATTCATCTGTCTTTGAATAAAGTAGCGATTGTGTTGGATCCTCCATATATCGACTCACGAATACCGACAATAAGCGATGTGTGGCCTTGTGCATTTGAGATATCACAGACTTCTTACCAAACTACAGTATTCACGTGCATTTACGTGATCTCCTCCCTCAAATTTAGAGAGTTTCATACCTGATACCAGTGGCGTTGCTACCGGCTTGCATTCTTCCATCTTGTTCTTCTTCAGAATGTCCTTTTCATATGAATATTCTAAAATCTCCTTGTATGATCTCAAGACAAAGGAAATATTTCATCAATCTTAGGTCCGCCATTTTAAACTCCCTAGTCATAGCTGCTTTAAAATCTTTAATCATCTTCGCATCGCTTCCTATGAAAATAAGGTCATCAACATAAAGAGCAATAATAAGTAAATTACCTTGCTCTTTCTTCACATACAATGCATGTTCATAAGGATATTGCATGAAGTTATTCTCTTTGAAGTAAGTGTCGATTCGGGTATTCCATGCTCGAGGTGCTTGCTTTAGCACGTAGAGTGTCTTCTTCAGCTTTAACACTTTGCTCTCATTTCGAGGTTTCATGTACTCAAGTGGTTGTTCTATATAGACTTCTTCTTCCAAGACTCCATTTAGAAATGTAGATTTCACTTCCATTTGATAGATTGGCCACAATAGTTGTGCAACTAGAGATAAAAGAAGTCGAATGGTCTTCATTCTCGTAACCGGAGCAAAGACTTCGTAATAATCAATTTCCACTTTTTGCCTGTAACCTTTTGCAACTAGGCAAGCCTTGTACCTTTCAATCTTGCCTTGGGCAATTACTTTCTTTTTGTAAACCTATTTTACACCTATGGGTTTATGTCCTATTGGCAACTCCACTAGATCTCACGTTTCGTTTCTCTCAAGTGATTGTATCTTTTCATCCATTGCTGCTTTCCATTTCTTATCTCTTATGGCTTCTTCAAAATCAATGTTCTCCAAGTCTACCAATAAGCAAACCAAGTGCACTTCATTGGTTGATTCATATAGATCTTGTAGGTTTCGTATCCTAGGTTGTCTCAACTCTTCTTCTTCGTCATGTTCTTGAGAAATTATTTGTGTGATTATTGGTGCAACATTCAATGATTCTCCTTGTGTTGCCTCTTTTTTATTTTTCAAATCTCACGTGCTTTCTTCATTCACCTGTACGTCTCGGCTCACAATCATTTTTTTGTCAATTGGATCAAACAATTTGAAAGCATTTGTGTTCTCAGCATAGTCGATGAACACATATTTCTTACTTTTATCATCAAGCTTGGTTCTTCTTTGGTCTGGTACATGCGCGTAGGCCACACTAGCAAACACTTTAAAGTGTGATACAATTGGTTTATGACAACTTCAAGCTTCTTGTGGTATTTGATTCGTCAATATCTTATGTGGACATCGATTTTGCACATACAAAGTGCATTACACCGCCACCACCCAAAATTCCTTTCGCACGTTTTTGCTCTTCAACATTGATCGAACAATATCAAGGATCGTTCAATTTTTCCTTTCGGCAATGCCATTTTGTTGAGGTGAATATGGTACTGTCAAGAATCTTTTGATGCCATGTTTCTCACAATATTTTGTGAAGATGATGGACATGTACTCTCCGCCTCTATCCGATCGCAAAGCTTTGGCGTAAAGATTAATTGTCTTCTCCACCATTGCCTTGAATTTTTTGAACACCTCAAATGCCTCGGATTTTTCCTTCAAAAAATAAACCCAAGTTTTCCTTGTATAGTCGCAATGAAAGTAATAAAAATACATTTTCTCACTAAATAATTTTGGAGTAATTGGGTCACATATGTCAGTGTGTACCAACTCGAGAGGTCTCCTTGCACGACATTCATCTTTCTTTTGAAAATGTGTCATTGCTTGCTTGCCAAGTACACAACATTCTCAAAACGTCTTAGGAAAATCAATGTGGGGTAGTCCATGGACAATTTCTTTCGTTGCTAACTCTTCGAAAATACCAATTGAAAAAAAAATCAATTGAAAATTTTGGATTTATCAATTATTATCATTATAGACAAATGATACTAACGAAAATAGATTTATATAGATAAAAACTGTCATCTGTCTATCTATCTTGGAATTTCCAATCAACAGATTACTTGAATTGGTCAACTCTTGAGTTTAAAAAACCAATATTCATATTAAAAAAAAGAAATTTTCTTTCCCATAATATCTTGAATAAAAAAAAAGGATCGCACGATCAGATCACTCAAAAATACGTTCTAGATTTTGTCTTTTCACATTAAAAAAAACCATTCTTGTAATTAAGTAAAGGACTCTTTGAGTCTACTACAACAAGACTAATAAGTGAATTGCAAATATTGATTTTTTTTTTGTTTTCTCTCTTTCATCCAATACTATGTGTTATAAGCTTGCTTTGTCTTCCATATTGACTTGGAAGCACCTTTCTTGTATATTCTTCAAGTTGAGTTTGAACATCTGATTTTTCGCCATCTCCACATGCGCGAGTAATCGGCCATGTTTTTCTTTCAAGTGCAACATTCAGTCTTTCATGAAAACTAAATACCTTTTCTCCAATAATTGTCGCATGCTAAGAATATTATTGTTCAATTCCGGTACGTAGTAGACATCCTGCATAATACCTTATTTTCCATAATTTTGGGAAAAACATATTTTACCTCGGCCTTTGACTTGGATCTTTGATGCATCTCCAAAAGACACATGTCCTTCTTTTTATCTCTTGCATATTATCAAAGAGATGTTTATGCTTATACATATGATTGCTAGCTCTGGTGTCAAGGTACCAACATCATGTCGTTATTTGAAGAGGTGCCTTCGTGGGCCATCATGAGAACGTCATTTTCTTTGTTCTCATCTTCTGTGACTAGATTTGGATTTTATTCCACCTTCTTCTCAAAGTAGCAATCTTTTGCGTAGCGTCCATATTTGCCGCAATTGTAACATTTGACATTTGGACGATTTGATCGACCACCTCTTCCATAACCACGACCTCGTCCATGCCAATTTTTTTGGCGTGTTTGTCCTCTCTCTTCATTTTTATTTTCACCACCATGACCTCTTCCGCGATTGGAACTGTGACCACCACGACCACGTCCTCTTCCTCGGTTGTGTTGTGCATATAATGTTTTATCCTCATTGATGATCATTTTTGTTTTTAAGGCCTCCTCCAAGACCTCTTGCTTGTTTTTCTTCTTTCTTTGTTCATGCGCTTCAAGAGAGCCCGCAAGTTCATTGACGGACATTACTTCTAAGTTCTTTGACTCCTCGGTTGCGCACACAACATTCTCAAAATCATTTGTCAATGATCGGAGAATTTTCTCTACAACTCTTGCATCCGTGAGAGTTTCTCCATGTCGTTGGAGTTGATTTGCTACTATTTGCACTCGAGTAACGTAACTAGATACGTCTTCCGAGTCCTTCATCTTAATGGCCTCCAACTTGCCTCGTAGAGTTTGAAGACGCACTGTTTGACTCGATCGGCACCTTTGAACAATTTTTGCAAAGTATCTCATGCTTTCTTCGAAGTTGATGCACTAGCAATCTTCTCAAAACCTGACTCATCTACCTCTTGGAATAAGAGAGAATAAGAGATAGAGAGTAGTTTTATCTTTCGTTCACATTTCTTTCAATGCTTTCAATTGGTTCGTTGTGGAGGAACAAATACTTTCTTGCTCTTCGTAGCCATTTTTGACTACTTTCCATGCATCGTGTGCATCGAGAAAAACACGCATCCAAATACTCAAACAGTCATAGTTTGTCTTGGTGAGTCGTGGTAGTGGCATTTGCCCCAACATTAAGCTCTCATAATTTGACATAGCTTTGATACCAATTTGAAAGAAATCGAAATTCAGAAAATTGAGTTTCTTGGGAGGAGAAAGAACAAAATTTGGAAGAGAGAATAACTTGTGGACTTTTGTATTTTTTTTTTAATTTCATTCAACCACTATTTATAATACAAAGTGACATAAATTACATTAAAAATAAAATTAAATCAAATAGTAATTTTTGGACTATTTATTTCTAAAAATTCTCATAATAATATTTTGACTTTTTGTTACTAAAACAGTCATAACTTTCTTTACACTACTCGGAATGACCTGAAACTTAAATCAATGGAAAGTAGACATCTGGGGCATAGATATCCATAGTTAGCACGTTAAATTTGATGACCGTTTATTCTTCCAAAAGTCAGTCAAAATATAGTCTAAAAAATTGTCCAGTTTTTAATATCATTTACTTCATTGAGTTTAATGCTCAACAGCATCAAGTATAAACTGATGCTTTTATCACGCAACAAAACAAATTTATGTAAAACTGTCTCCATGGTTTCCATTAGAGAATTTTTACATTCTCAATTTGCATATTGTAGTTTTAGATCGTATCACAAAACAGCAGAGTCGTCATTGTTGCCATGACGATAGATGCAGAGTGTAACAACCCTCATTATTATTTTGAGAAATTAGATTTTTAAGTGAAAAGTGTTTATTTGAAGTCCATTTTTGTTTTGGTTGTTAGGTCAAATTGTATCACGAATTAGAGTTTATGACCTTCATAAGAGTTAAAGTAGACTCTTAGAGTGATTTGTAGTTGTTAGAATCACTCGATTCAGAGTTATGTAGAAAAAGTTATGGGCATCTCAAGTCAGTGTATGGAAACGGTAAAGCGTTTATGTCGACCCCAGGATTTTTGGAGGGGTCGACACAAAAACAAGTTCGGTCGACATAACGAACGAGCGGTCGACATAAGTTACTCTCGAGAAACAAGTTCGGTCGACATAACGAACGAGCGGTCGACATAAGTTACTCTCGGGAAACAAGTTCGGTCGACATAACGAACGAGCGGTCGACATAAGCATCCATGCTGTTGAAAAGTCAACTGAAACGTGGAGAAATCTGATGAATGGACGTGAAAGACACTTTAATATGGTTTAATTACGAAAGTTTAAGGCATGGGCAGCCAAAAAACTTGGAGAAATGTTATTGGTGGATGTAGGAGGAAGATTGATTTTGTTTAATAAATGACATAAAAGAGGCATGGGTTGCCACTCTTACTTCCATCCACGATTTCTTCCCCCTTTTCTCTCTAGCTTTCGTGCTCTAACTCAAGGAGGAGAGAGCTTGAGAAAGAAAAGAAGTTTTGTGAGATAGAAAGGAAGTTTTGTTAGGGAAAAAGAGAGTGACTTCAAGAGAAGTGAAGTGGAGAGCTTAGTTATTTCGTGGAGGCTGAAGCTCAAGGTAATTTTCCTATCCTTTAAAGTTCTTGTAGGTTCAATAATGATAAAAATGATGGTATTGGTTGAATTGGTGGTTAAGAAATGAATGATTTCGTGTTGAGTGTTTTCAAATCAGTAAATTACGTACAATGTTAGAGTTTTAGAGTTTTGGTCGAATCCTGATACGAAATGGAGTTTGTGTCCTTCATAAGAGTTATGGTAGACCTTTAGAGTAATCTATAGCAGTTTGAATCACTCAAATCGGAGCTTTGTAGACAAAGTTATGGATATTACAAGTTAGAGGACGAAAACTGGGCGAGAACCGGTCGACATATTATCGACCGGTCGACATAAAATCAGTCTCTGTAAATGCTTCGGTCGACCGCATGAACAAGCGGTCGACACAATATGCTAACTTATGTCGACACCTATAGGATATGTCGACCGATTCTGGAGTTCCAGAATTGCATGCTCTCTGTTTTATCAAACAGCGGTCGACCCTTGTCAGGAAAACGGTCGATACTTCATGCTACGTTAGTTTTATGAATTTGATGTCTTCTAAGAAGTTATAGTAGACTCTTTAAGGAACACGTTGACACCTTGATCATCACGAATGGATCCTTATAGAAGAAGTTATGGTTGTTTGAAGTTGGGATAGAAAACAAGAGTTGAAAATCAGGAGTGTTAGAACCGGTTTTGGAATTATGCGTTATGCATCAAGTTATGAAGCTCCATTGAAATTATGGTCTTCTAATGAAATGTAATAGACACCTTGAGTGATTCAATGCCACTAGAATCGAGTCAAATGGATAAGTGGATAGTGAGTTATGACAATAACTTTATGCTGTAAAACAGGTAACTTTACCGGACTCCTGATCTTTGAATGATCTACATGTTTAGGTCATCAATTGGATTAAAAAGGGGCTCAAGGGGATTATTACAAGCTAGCTGCTCAAGTAAGTTAATGTTGCATGTGATTGGCCCTAAGGGGACTACATTACAAAGATTAGGATTTATGATTTGAAATATGCTGGATTGTTTGGGGTGTAATGCACAATACACCGACCTCAATTTATTTGAGGATATGTTTGAGTGCCTTGTTTGATGATTGATTGATGATTGGTGTTAGAATTAAGATGCATGTTTAGAATGCTTGCAATGTTTGAATTGAATATTTTATTGCATGCATACATGTTCATGCATTCTAATTGTTCATGCATCATGGTTTAAGAAAAATACGAAAATGATTTACATGCATGATTTTCATGATAAAATGCAACGGGTCGTTGAAGGAGGAGCTCGAGTTAGACTGCCTCGAGGGAGGCCAAATGGTGTCTACTCTCTCTCGTGGTACCTTCAACGATCATATAATGAAGGAAATGAAATGAAATGAAATGTACGTAAATAGTTATATGTTGGGCGGGGTTGAGTTGGCTGTCCCAAGAGGTTGGACCAAATGGTGCCTTCTCTTCCCTAGACGGTATTACCCACATTAACTGGACTGTTAAGTGAAAGAAAAAGAAAAGAAACGAACGATACTGAAATTTCATTGTTTTTATGAAATAGCATACGCATAAAGGTCTCATAAATGTTGCATTATTATGGATTAACTTACTGAGCGTTAGGCTCATTAAATTAACTTTGTAATGTAGGTGATGAAACAAATACCGTGGGTTTTACTTACCGCTGATAGATGCTCGAGGTGGTGAAGTACGTCCATCGTTGAAGTTTGTGGCTGTTAGTGCGATTTTGACCGGTGGGTGGCTCATGTAAATGGAAAATGTTTTGTTTAAAAACTAATGTATAATATTATGTTTAGTTTATAACTGTTTTGTAATAACTTGGTTTAATGTTAAAGTATAAGTATGTTTTGGATTACTTATTTCGAATGTAATTGATTTTGATAAAGTTAAAGGAAAGTCTTCCGCTGTATTTTATCTCAAGGATTTCAAATTGACGAGTTTATCTTAATTGTGAAAAGTTAGTATGTGTTTAAAAAAAAAAAAAAAAATGGGTGTTTCAATATGGTATCAGAGCGCACCGGGTTTTAAAATCGTTCCTGTAGACTGCCTAACAGCACAAACCTTCACATGGAGATACTTCATACACTGTAAGTTCATTAATGATTATAATATTGTTTGTAACTAAGGGTTGCTAAATTGCTAAGGCTTAGTTCATTATGCCGAGAGGACAAGGAAGAGAAATGGAAGGCAGAGATGACGCACTTAAAAAGCTGACTGATATAGTGGATCGTCAGTTTCAGCAGTTAGAACGGTATATGGCAAGGGAAGAACAAGGAGGTTTCCGTTCGAACGTTGCTGGGGAATTAAGTTGTGAAAGATTTCGACGACTTCACCCACCTAATTTTGATGGACAGGCAACAGATCCAACCTGTGCCGAAGAGTGGATCCGAACGATTGAAGATAAAATAAGGAAGAGATTGATACTAATTACATGGAATTTGGAGAAGTATAAAAAGAGTTATGAGCCCAGAAATTTAGGTAAAAACAGAAATAAAATATTGGATACTTATTTTAGTTAATTGTGATTTTTAAGGTGTTCTTGAAGACAAGTCAAGGAAATTAAAGGAAAGTGAGTAGGAATTCAGCTTGGAAATGAGGTAAGAACTCATTGCTTGCGTTTTTTCCTTCGGGGCATCACAAGGGTGTGTTAGGAATTGTATGCCTAGTTTAGTCATAATAAGTATGATTAATAAGATAATGTGAATGTATACGTATAATTACTGTATTTGGGGTGTATCACACCGTGCACCGGCCCTATGTTGAGGGTTTGATTGGTGTAAACCTATTTGGGGTGCATCACACCGTGCACAAACCCAATAATATGGGATTGATTGGTATTGTGTGATATTGAATTTCGTTTGTATTTTATAAGTAACGCCTCAGTACGTAAAACATGAAATGAACGATAAAAGTAAACTTATTATTATTTTGGAGATGTTTGTGCATTGAATGCTTGAATGATATTATGCTAACAAGTATGTATTTTTATGACAAATAATCAAGTTATGCATGCATTCATATTCATGCATCATGTTTCAAGAAAAGTTACGAAAGTATTTTATCATGCATGATTTCAAAATGTCGCTCAACCATATGTTGAGAATAGGATATGGGGAGAGCTATCTCGAGGGAGGCCTGATGTGCAACCGGAGGACGACATTGATCAAGCCCCGATGAGCATGGAGAATTTTACTAACTTAGTTGTTCATTTTGCAGGGAACTTAGCCTCGGAAACACCTTCCGAGGCTGATCGGGAACGACCAAAGGTTGTGCTCAATTGGTGTCTGAACACTCCCGACCACGACAAGCACAACACCCCCGGCCACGACACGCTCGGTGCACCCCCCTCGACCATGACCCTATGGCCAGCGGAGAGTCTCGGCCTTGAGGATTTCGGCCCATTGAAATAAGTGACCGGCGTGGGAGGACGCTCGATCCAATTCTCACAGATCGAGTGCTCACCCATGAAGACCGGGTCTTCGGCTTTCGATCACATTTATTTTTATCAGCAAATAAGTGTTTAAGAGAAGGATAAGAGACAAGCCCAAAGAGGAAGGACGGGAAAATACGACTAAGTGTTGGAAGCACACTATTGAAGACCTCGGTAAACTAAAGAAGAGCTTCAGTCAACCATGAGTCTTAGGCCGGATTATATCGACCCCTTAACTTAATTATCTGAGTAATCAGATTATTGGGTCAAGAGAAGGTTGCTATTCAAATTGGCCTGACCAATTCCCCGGTGTCCGAAGCATGATTAACCCAGGGACGCTATTTTGAACGAAGCCCGCGTGCGTCCATGAGCCTAACGGGCCTTCATCCAAATAGACCTCGCGCATGTCAACACTCGGTCAACCGAAGACACCTGGAGTATCCGTTTCAAATTGGCCCGTGCCAATCCCCCGGTGTCCGAAGCTCGGTCAACCCGAGGTCGTCGATTTCAACGAGCCCGCGCGCGCCCAAGAGCAACGACGGATCTTCATTCAAATTGACCGAGCGCGATCCTCACTCGGTCAACCCAGGAGCGTCGAGATATTCCTTTTCAAATTGGCCCGCGCCAATCCACCGGTGTCTGAGAGGAGTCAACCCGAGGTCACCATTTTGAACGAGCCCGGACGCGCCCACGAGCATAACGAACCAACGTTCAAATTGACCGAGCGCACATCTTCACTCGGTCAACACAGGAGCGTCGTGATCTTTCATTTCAAAATGGCCCGCGCCCATCCCTTGAAGCCCGGAGCTTGGTCAACCCTCGGCCGACCATTTGAAAAGTCTGCGCGCGCCCATGAGCACAACAAATCTATATCAAAATTGACCGAGCGCAAATCTTCACTCTGTCAACCTAGGAGCGCCTGAAGACTTCATTTTAAATTGGCCCACGTGCATCCCTTGAAGCCCGGACCAGTCGATCATTTTGAAAGAGTCACATGCGACCTCCCTCGGTCAACCGAAGGTCTTCCCAGTCCACCTTGGTCTCCATTCAAATTCAGCCGCACATATCCTTGTTGATTCGAACCATCAGCTGAAGAGGAGCGTTATTGGTCCGGAGCATGGTCAACCCTCGGTCATCATTTTGAAAGAGCCGCACGCGCCCTCCCTCGGTCAACCGAAGGTCTTCCCCGGTCCACCACCGTCTCCATTCAAATTCAGTTGCGCATATCCATGTTGGTTCGAACCTTCAGCTGAAGAGGAGCGTCTTTGGTCTCGCCAAAGTCTAGGAAGATCTTTCCCGGTTGATCCAAGGCGTCCACCGAATCGAAAGGCTTAGATTAATTCTTTCTCGTTTTCTTTTATTTAAGTGTATCGGCCTTCCACTTAGAAGGCAGAGAGAATTTGAATAAAAATTGTGCAAACGCACCTTCTTCCTAACAAGGTGAAGCTCTTTCCGACGTCCACTTCTCTGGTGAGTAATATCCGGCCGAGAGCGTCAACCCTTGCGCGTACGATCGGTGCGTCACATCCGAGTGCAACCAAGGTCTACCAAGGCGAACACTTTGATTGCTCAAGTGTTCGACTTTCTCAGCCTCACTTTCCATTTCTAAAACTTCCCAAACCCATTTCCATTCCTGAGCTATCACCCTCCTCCATCGTCCGATCTCGCACTCCATTCGACCACCCGAACCATCTTTTCATTTCCTCGAGCCTTTTCCATATTCTCCACATCCATCACCCACATTTTCCCTTCATTTCAACTTTCCATTCAAAATCCAACATTTGCCCGAGTTCATTTTCCTGTGCGCCGCACAAACCCATTACCCGAGCCCCACGTGCGCACTAGTTTGACCACGACATGCTAACCCCTCCGGATAGCACATCAAGGCCCAATGGTGCTAATACCTTATCTCGAGAATTCTCTCATGCGATGCATGAAAAATGTCAAGCAAGTAAATATCAAGATTAAGAAAACTCGGTGGTGGAGTTGAATTGGCTGCCTTTGCGAGCGGGCTAGATGGTGCTCTGTGAGCTGCCTGTGAGGAAGGCCACATGGTGTCATTCTCTCCCTTAAATATCAAGTATCAAGTTAAGAATCAAGATAAAGAACAAAATGAAGCATTGTTTTAAGCATGACATGAGCATTTTAAGCATGTAGGTGATGATTTCTTACTGAGCTTTGAGCTCATTAGTTAAGCTTTGTGATGTAGGTGATGAAGCTCGGGATGAGGAATTTAGTCCTCATCACGTGCCATGATACGTTGATGGAGCTACTTTGGAGCGGGATGTTTACAAAACCGAGTGACGACCTGTGGGTGAAGGAAGAAAGAAGTTTTAAATATTTTATTAAGTTTTATACAAACTTGTTTGAATGAATTGTCGTGTTTTGAATTATCATGTTAAGAACTTATGTTAAGTAATTCGATGGGCAATGCTTGAATGTTTTGTGCTATTGTCTATCTATGACATGTATTGAACAAAATAATATTTTGATATATATTTCTATGACGTATTTTATAAGTATGATGGGATCACATTTTTAACAGTTTTTAATGTTTTACGCTTCCGCTACGATTTTAATTCAAGAGTTTTGAACGAGATTTTAAAAAGAAATTTTTTTCGTTGTTTTTAAAGAACGGGATGTTACACGCGAGCTGGCTCGCCATACTCAAAAACCCTGAGGCCCCTAGCCTTCCTCTTTCCTCTCCAACGTTCTCCCCTCACCGACGACAACATAGGTCTCGTTGCCTCGACAGCGTCGACTGAGTCAACAATCAAGAAGAGAGTCTCTCTCTGACCCTGCCTCTCTCTCTCTCTCTCTTGCCATCGATTGTCAAGCTCGAGGGCTCGGCGTCAATTCTTCGTTGCTTGTCGTTGTCTTCGTCGTCATCTTTGTATTGTCTCCATGGTGTTGTCGAGTCTTCGTATGTCGCCGCCGCTCGCCCCTTGTTTGTTTTTGCATTTTATAGTCTCTGACCGCCGACTGTCTTTCGTCACTTCCTCTCTTCGTCGAAGAGAGACCCCATGCTATTTCTCTCTCTCTCTCTCTTCATCAAAGATTCGAGAGACTCCTCTCGGCTCTCACTTACGCTCACCCCCCGCCCTCAAATTGTCTCAATCTCTCACACTCTCAATTTCACTTCATCAAACAAGTATTCTCTCGAATTTGATTTTTATCAAAGTAATTAGAAGTTACTTATCGAGGTATGCATACAAATTGATTGTTAAGTTATTGTTAATGCTAATGTGTTTTATGAACTAATTTTTTTTATCAAAAATTTTGCAAGCTTGTATTTGTGGAATTATAAATATTTATTACCAAGTACTAGTCATTACCAAGTAATTGGTGAATGATATCAATTTAAAAATTTATTTGTTATTCATTTGTATTGATATAGATGCACACTAAGTACAATTTGATTCGTTTTCTTAAAATGATGATGAGATTCAAGAAATTAGATCTAGTGATCCCGCATTTTCAATTGGTCACATCTGCACAAGCATCTACATCTTCACCTAGATGTAAGAAAACTAAAACGTCGAATGTTTGGAAATGTTTTGAATTAAAGGAAATGAAAATAACCAAAAAATTAGAAAATAGGGCACAATACAAATATTGTCCAAAATACTATGCATACAAATCTATCACTAGTACTATTGGTAGGCATTATAAAAATGTCACTCACACGAGCAAACAAGAGATCGTACGCAATTATAATTAAGTACTAGTGGTAGTGTAATTTTTTTTGTATTTGCATAAAAGATTACGAGAATGTGCTGAAAAATATGTAGCACAAAATGAGGTACGACTATCGATGTTTGATAGTGAAGTCCATGAACAATTTTTGAGGGAAATTTTGGTTTTAGATGAAATCCTCATAGTACATTGCGAGGAATTAATTGTTTTATTCTTCAATGCACTTATTATGTCTATTTATACTACTTTCAACTTATGAAGTGCACCTAATGCACTCGAATATACAATCATAAAGTAACAACTTAATAAAAAAATATTATGATTTCGTAGTATCTTCATGGTGGTTATTTTACAAGAATATATTATTAGACAAAGAATTTTTAGTATTACTTTAGATAATGTCTCCGCTAACGATATTTTTGTTTATCAATTTAAAAGATTATTTTAATTTGATAGTTGTCTATCTTCACTTTTTCATATGCATTGCGTTGGTTATATTTTAAATTTAATTGTTAAAGAAGACATAATTTATTTCACTGCATATTGACGCAATTAGAAGCGTAATTTCTTTTATTACTTCTTCTAACACCCGACAATAAAAGTGTAAAGAATTTTATCAAGCTACTAATCTCCACCCTAGAAAATTAAAAACGGATGTATCAACAAGGTTAAATTCTACTTATTTACTTTTAGAAAATGTTAAACCATACTTAAATGTTATTTATGATTTATTATAAAAAAAACACAAGGTATTATTCTAGATAATTGTAGAAATAGTTGTGATATTACTAATTTATTTCTTGATTTTTTAAAATAATTTTTTGAAGCTACTAAAGAATATTCAAAAATTTATTATCTGACAACGTTTCTTGGTCTTCCTTGTTTTGTAAACTTAATGGGTACTTTCAATAGTTATAAAAAAATAAATGAATTTTTTGAAATAGTAGATCAAATCTAAATGAAATTTAAAAAATGTTGTCTTGACATGCCTAAATTTTTTTCATTTACTTGCATTATATATCTAATATATAAAATAATATATTATAAATTAATGCTTGATACAATTTCTGTCAACTTAGATCTAGTTTCTGTAGTTACTCAAACTTCATTAAAAAACAAACTTTCAAATTTATTTGCTTCTCACAAACTTAAATATTGTGCTACTCGTTCATTTTCTTCGTCTCATGTCGCTTCTAGCTCTAGTGATGATTTCGGTATTGGACAATCACTAAATTGTATGGATACAATTAATAAAAAAATTGATAGTGATGTTCATCTTATGGTTTTAATAAGAATGAACTCAATATTTATTTAGACGCTTGTTATCAACTTTCTCGCGATGATACGTTTGATATTTTGGGTTAGTGAAACAACAATACGGTGGTATATCCTATTCTTTTCTAAAATGACACACAATTTACTAATACCTCATGTTTTTACAGTAGGTTCCGAGTTTACTTTTAGTACAAGTGGATGCGTGCACGACGATAGACAGAGATGTCTTACATCAGATCTCGTGGAGGCATTGATATGCATGAAGGACTAGAGCGAAGCCGTTACGAGAGACCAACAACGAGAGGATGATTTAGCAGGGAATTCAAAAATTTAGAATTCAAAAACTATTAATTTTTTAAGTTCTAAGCTGTAATTTTATGTAATTTGTACACTTGTAATTTTTTGATAATTGGCACGTGATTAACAGTTAGATAGGTGCCAACCTAGTTTGGATGTATCTAATATTTAGTAATACAAATGTCAAATTTTTTTGTAAAATTTAATTTTTCAATTATATGTAACTTTTTTTTAATAATAATAAATATATTTTTATATTAAATATCTCAATAAAATATTTACATTATATTACTTAGTGTTCAAGTATTCATCAAATTTCTCGATAACATGATACGAAATATTTTAAAAAATTAAATATAAATTAAGGTTATTTACATATGTTAGACTCGTTTGGCTCGGCTCGTTTAGGCTCAAAGCTCGTGAGTCGACTGGAGCCAAAAAATTTTGAAAAAAGCTTGACAGGCTCGGCTCGATTAGGCTCAGTTCAAAAAGTTTAACAGGCTCGACGTCCTAGAAATTTTTTGGGTTGGCTAGCTCGAGACGGCTTGAATGCAAGCTCTACCAACAACAATGGACAATAGGGGTGATCGAAACTGGACCTGGACCGTGGAAAACTGCCAGTTTTGCTCCAGTTCTAATCCCAATTCATAAAAATTGCAAAAATCAGAATCGAACTGTGGGTAAAAATGATCTAAAATTTTGATAAAATTTTACTTAAAATAAAATAAAAATTTATATAAACTCAAAAAAATTTCCAAAATCTAATTAAATCATACAAAAGTCAATCTCAAATATAATAAAAATATATTTTTTAATTTTGGAGATTGAAAAAAAAAACTAAAATCTCACCATATTTTACAATTTTGATTGGATTAATAAAAAATCAGACTAAATTATGTCCATAGGGATGCAGAAGTAGTGCCCCACATACAAGAACTGTACGAACAACACCTTCTCCATGACAATGACACGATGATCCCGCACCACCACTCACCTCGTATGAAAAACATGCACATTGTGTTATGACAACCCGCAGACTTGGTGCAATTGCATTGTCAGTTTGTGGGGCAACACATTCATCTGGTGGGGCCACACATTCATCTGATGACAACTTTTATTATTTATTTTTATTTAAAAGTAAACAAACTTAGAATTTAATTGAAATAGAGGAAAAAAAACTTTAAATTTTGAAGAAACAAGGTGAATCCTCACAAAAATCCAATGACTATCGAGTTTAATTGCGTTGAAACTTACAGTTGCCGGTTTTTGAAGTTCGGTGCACGGCGTTCCATGTCATTAGAACTTACACTTAGTGAGACATGAGTCAAAGAACATTCACGCATGCCCTAAATACACGCGTCCCTCTCAGCCTTATTGTAACTATTTTAAAATAATGATAAATTAGAGTAGTAGATATAGGTGTCATTCGAGCCGGCTCGAGATAGCCAAGTCTGAAATCGTGTGGCTCGTCGAGCCGAGCATGTCGAGCTTATTCAAGTCACCTTTCAAGCTTTTTTCTAAAAAACTTAAGCTCGAGCCGGCTAGCAAGCTTCGAGCCTATTCGAACCAAGCTCGAGCCGAGCCTAAACGAGTCAAGTCGGTCAAGCCTAATATTTTTCAATACATATAATTTGTATATATTTTATAATAAGCTGTTTTTGTCATTATAAGATTAAAAAGGCTATAAGCACGTTGATAATATAAAAAGTAATAAATTCTTTTAGTTTTGTAAATATAAATTAATACAGAAATTATTTTTTAAGGATATGTATTGTAAATAAAAAATTATTAAGGTTAATTTAAAAATAATTTTTTTTATCTTTCCCCCTCTTCTTTTCTTTCCCCTCTCTTTTTTCCCAGCCTAACCCTCCCCCTTTTCTCTCTTTCCCTTCTCTTTCCCTTCTCTTTTCCCCTATTTTTGCAGCCGTCCTTAATCCCCCCTCTCTCTCTCCTCACGAACTTGGCAACATTGGAGGAGACGACGAGTCACGAGCTCAGGAGATCCGCCATTGAAGGAGACCATAGGCTCCGAGCTCGGGAGAGTCGGCGGTCAGATGGAGAAAATTGATCTGGGCTTGCGAGCTCGGGAGATTCGAGCCTAATGAGTCAGCTCGCGAACTTGACTTGCTTGCTCGAGCTCGAGAGCTCGAAATTCGGGCTCGAGCCTAGCTCACCTCCTGGGCTCGAGCCTAGCTCAGCTCGAATGCCACCTTTAGTGGTAGGTAAATTGTATTCCCAAATTTGAAAATGAGCAAAATGTATTTAATTATATGAATTATTTATTAATATAGTTTTTATAACTACTTAATTGTATTTAATTAGACATTTAATGGTACAAAATACAATCAAATTCAAGACCATTAACTATTTTCATGAAAATAATGTTTTTTTATAGAAACTTAATAATATGTAAAAGCTTAGATTGTGTTAATTCTATAAAAAAAAATTAATTTTTTCATGAAAAATAATTAATCTTTGCAAATTTGATTATATTAAAGGTAAACTTCCCTTGACACTCTTTATTGTCTGGGGATCTTCACGTGATACCTCAATCGAATTTTTTCTTCACCCAACACTTAAAAAATTAATAATTTGTGTGTGGCCCTTCGACCAAATTTTTCAGTCACATAATATTCTAAACATTTGATAATTTAGGTGTGATACATCAAGTAAATTTTTCAGTCACCCAACATCCTAAACATTTGATAATTCGAGTGTGACATGCCAATCGAATTTTTAAGTCACCCAACATCTTAAATGTTTGATAATTTTTGTGTGATAACTTCGGTCAAAAAACGTTCAACGTCGTCTCTCAACACTCTTTATGGAAATTGCACTCCGAATTTTAATTCTTCCCTAATGTCTCATTTTCTTTCTCTCTTGAGTTTTTAAATTAATAAAGAAACCATGGCGAGGGAGAACTAACAAATCAACTCTTAACCCAGGGTAGGGAAGAGGGTGACCCGAGGGGTTCATCCCCACCCCACCCCCGTGTTACGCCGCCCACCAAAACATTCTCTACCTCCCGCATCGTGTGACATATAATAACTTTTTTTAAAAAATGTTTTCACTAATCAAAAGCTATCTTGAAATTTAAAGTTTCAAAATTTTTAAATATTTTTTACAATTTATAATAATTTTGTTATTGCAAATAAAAAATAAGTTATTAAAAATACATACTTCGTCAAAAATTTTAAAACTTGAAAGATGAACTCGTGTACTATTTTTCTTTGAAGTTGTAAAACTATTTCAATCGAAAGAAATTGCAAGTTAACTGTTAGTTAAAACAATAAAAAATGTACATCATACAACAATTTAAGAGTTAATCTTGAAATTTTTTAAATTTTTCGATGACGTACTTATTTTAATAAATTATTTCATTATTTACAATAAAAAATTACAATCTTCAAACTTTCTAAATTAATGTCTTATAATGTTGTGAATGTATGGTAAAAATTGAAAGAGTTGAAATCGGGAGTGCGATTTCCATAGGGGTGTTCAGTGGAGTAGTCAAGGTGGTCGGGAGAAATTCATTCGTTATCTACTGGTTTTTCATCTAAAGAAAATGAAGAACAGAAACCGAACTTCGATTCAAATGTCAGCATGTTTTTCTAGCTAAATTCGACAACAAGCATAAATTTGTATAAAATTGTTCAGAAAGTGTGAGAGCTTCAAATAACCCAAGCCTACATTTTAATTAATTATTGTAAAAAAATAATGAAATCCTATTGACCAAAGTATGCTAGAATATAATATCCGGCATCCTATAAACGACAAACTCACCAGCAAGAAGAGTTATCGGAAGAGGTGAAAGGAGTATAAATAAGTAACCACTGGATCTCTGCTTTTGCTTTTGCTGTTGTCTCTGGGTATATATCAATCACTCCCCTGAAGTATGATGCTAAATACACTGACTCCAACACCTTAAAATTAACGAAATTGCAATTAAGTTGTCTGTAGTTTTGTTGCATATCTCAAAACGTATTGGAATATAATTTCATTCTCAAATATCACACTCTCATGGCATATATCTATAGAGTCTAATATGAACAAGTGTCCAAGTCCAATTGGCTAATCAATAACGCACTCGCTAACTATATACTATATGCTTTGAAATATTTTTTATAAAATTATTTATCTCAACCACATGAACTTCGCTGGAATCTTCCTGCGAGAAGCACATTTCTACCTAGCACATTTTTAATTGCCCTATTTTTTGCGTTTTATATATTTTTTTACAAATTTTTATAAAATTTATATTATGTATTTTCTTACAGTCCCGTAAAGGACCCATGATTGTTAATCTAAAATAAATTCATTCTATTGTGATGACACATGCACTTACTTGTTCTATTTCATGTTTAATATTTGGTTATTTGTCGCAACATAAATTAAATATCAACTTCTTCCTCCGTTTGTCTCATTCTCGTGTTCATAATTTTTTTTTGTGACAAGATGTGTGCACATTTTACAATTTTTTTTATGCTTTTTACATTTGGGTAATTCATGAACATTATTATTTTTAAATTTATTTTATGATTAATCCTAAGTTTAATTTATTATCTTATTTTATTATTATAGAAGCTGGAGTATCGAAGATTGATTGATTTATAATAATGTAGTTAATGTATTAAAATATAAATAATTATTTATTATATTAATTATATTAATTATAATTTAACATAATGCATATAATAAAAAAAAATTAACTCTAAACTTATTCTTATTTCTCCTCTCACTTCGAAGTTCGACTAGCAGAAAAAATTAATTGAAAAAGTCAAATGTATTAAAGAGATTAAACGAATAAAGAGCGACGTTTACGGACAAGGGAGCGGAGACGGGGAAACAGAAATTGCAAGCGATCAGCTACGTTTGAAGTCGTCGCATTGGCTTCCTCCTACTTGCTTCTGGTACTTTCTTTCTTACTCTGTCCTCGAGAATCAGTGTTCGTTTTTTGGGTTGTTCACGGTTTATCTAATCGCTTTATTTTATTTTCATACGGAGAAAAAGAAGATATGAATGGCTGGAATAGGTTGATTAATTGTTTGATATCCGGATGAGTCTTGTTTTGGTAAGTTGAAAAAGGCTGGGATTCTGTTTAACATGAGGCATTCTGTTGGGCTTTTTGTTTCCGGATGAAATTTATTTCTTGGTGGTTTTTTGGATTCTTCTGGTGTGAAAGGTTTGAGAAACTACGGGTAGGGTTTCTAAAAATTTTGAGGGTAATATAGAATTCCTGCTACAGTTCTCAAGATTTCCTATCATTACTCAATTTAGGATTCATTCCATGTTTTGAACGCTATATTCCAATCAACTACTCCCCTTGCCTCAATAACCCATTACTCTTTCAAATTTGAGGCATCTTAATTTAATTTTAGTGATATATTTTCTTCGGAGTTTTATGAGGGTAATACGGGCTTTGGAAATCTTACCAAGATTAAAGAAGGTACCTGTTAATAGTGATGTCATTCTCGAAAATTTAATAAGAATATTGCTGATAATCTCTTTATATTGAATTCTAATGTTATTGTTTTGTTCCAGTCAAATCTAAAGAGGACCTTCTTTGTCATTGTTTTTTCTTGGAATGCAATTTGGCCAGTAATCTACATAATTATCTTTATTTAATTTATCGTGCAGGCTTCTGGACTATCAGTTGTTTGGATTTGTAATTTTTTTTTTAGTTTTCAGGGAGACCTCGCAGGAACCCCATTCATTTTACTCTGCTGCAAAAATGAGTGATAATTTGATGGAAAAATTGAGTGCTTTAGGTGAACGCCTAAAGATTAGTGGTTCTGAGATGAGCCAAAAAATGAGTGAAGGTGTGAGCTCTATGAGTTTCAAGATGAAGGAGCTCTTTCAAGGTCAAAACCATGCTGATAAGCTTGTTGAGGATGCAACTTCAGAGGCTCTTAGTGAACCTGACTGGGCCATGAATCTAGAAATTTGTGACATGATCAATGTTGAAAAGATTAACAGTGTCGAACTAATTCGTGGAATTAAAAAGCGCATCATAACTAAGAGTCCAAGGACACAGTACTTAGCCTTAGTGTTGCTTGAGACATGTGTCAAGAATTGTGAAAAGGCATTCTCTGAAGTTGCAGCAGAGAGAGTTCTTGATGAAATGGTGAAGCTGATTGATGACCCACAGACGGTTGTAAATAATCGAAACAAGGCTATGATGCTGATCGAGTCTTGGGGGGAGTCCACTAGCGAGCTTCGCTATTTGCCTGTTTATGAAGAAACCTATAAGGTAACTTCACTTTTTTAGTTGGTCTTTAATTAATTATTCAAAAGCTAGAAGATGCAAAGAAAAAACTTTATATCTAATTATTTAATTTGCATGGGCGGCACATAGACATTGACAGTTGATGCCTAGACGGACACCCTCATGTTGTTTGTCTCTTATACCATGCACTGTGAGGTCATACTGAATGGAACCTCACATCAAGTGACACTATATTTTAGACATTTCTATTCCTGTTTTAGATGAAGATATGAATCTAACACTGAAAATGACAGAAAAGATAACTGAATGGTGGTTGATTGCGTCAGCCATTGAGGAAAATGCAATGGAGGAATGTATTTATTTCCATAATGAACTTCATTTTTTTTCTTTGAAGTGTGTCTTAAATATGCCGTGGCAACTGCACTGGATGGTTTTGAAACTGAAAACAAGAAAAAAGAGACAGAGAGGGTAGGAAAAATCTTTAGCGATAGATCATATTGAAGGTTGTTGGAGGCTTGAGAACTGGGAACTTGAAGTGTAGTCTTTTTACTCTATAGTTCTATATTAACATATATCATGCTAACAACAAAAGTTCAGAGGAACAGATGCCTGCAGACAGAAGATGTCATTGTTGTTTCATGCATACATTGCTTTTTCCATTTTATTTACCTATAAATAATGAAGCACATTGGCCTTCTCTGTTATTTTTTCTTTCATCTTTATCACTTATCTTGATTTGATAAATTGTTATGATTGAATCACTGTTTTCAACCGGGGTGCCTCAAAAATCTTAAGTTGGTTATTTGTCGAATTTGATATACGTGTGTGTTCCGTTCTTTGAGATTGATCAGGTTGGACCCTATAAGAGAGGTATTATGCTAGAAATATACAGTAGTATTGATTTGTGTTAATTTACTGGGCAACTGCTACAAGCATTTGGTTACATTAGTTAGATTATTTTAAAGTTTGTTCTAGTATTGTCCCCTATGCATCCATGCTTTTGGGTTGAAGGCTAGAATTATTGGTTTGTATCTATTGGCACCTTATGGTGGACTAACATTTTCATTTGTCTTATCTTTTGTTGGTATTAATGCATCAGAGTTTAAAATCAAGAGGTATACGATTTCCCGGACGTGACGATGAAAGTTTGGCACCTATTTTCACACCGCCTCCCACAGTTGAAACTGCTGAGTTTGAGGATGTTCTTGCTGAGGAGGTTCAATATGATATTCCTGCGTTAAGCTTTACTCCAGAAGAAACAAAGGAGGCATTTGATGTCGCAAGAAACAGTGTTGAGCTTCTTTCTACAGTTTTATCATCCTCGCCTCAGCAAGATACCTTGGAGGTAATTCCCAACAATAGCTGAAATCCTCTATTCACTAAAACTCTCTTGTTCATATGTGGCATTTCCGCCAAGATCTCTGTCTTTAGTTTGGAGAAGAATCCTCATGAATCAGATTTTTTGAGGAGCATATCCCTCCCTATAAAGCCAAGCCTTTCCCCTTTTCATAATCATAATGTGAACCTCACCTTCACTTCTTCCATAATAGATGAACTGTAACCGTGTTCCAATAATTGGAATATCCAAAAGATTATCCTTCAACGATGCCCTTTAACTGTGGTATTTTGTCCAATGAACAAACCTTCGACATAACTTGAAAGTTTGTTATGACTCCTCTCACCTAATGTCCCCATTTACAATCTTCCTGTCTTTGACAATTTTATTTTGTTCTAAATGTATGAAGTGGCTTCCTGCATTATCCAACTATATCTTTATTTGATAGGATGTTTTCTTCTTCGGTATCTTTCTAAATTTTAGAAGCTATTCTAATTTTGATCTAATTACAGTTTGTACTGTGATGAATTATATTTTTTAATGTAAGTTGGGGTTTTTTTTATTGCGTGAAACTAATCTGAATTTTCATTGAAATTAATATAGAGCAATGAGTGAGTTATTATCTCAATTTCTTGTGATGACTGATTTATAATAAATATGGAGAGTTAAAATGTTTGATCATGTAGATGATGGCTTTTAGTCATTAGATTGATCACTGTGAATTCATTTGTACAGATATTGGTTGGATAAATTATTGTATTCAAAAGGCTACTTTCAACGTCTGTGCATATGGGCATTGTCTGAATTTTTTTTTATCTGACAAAAAAGTTGCATCTTTAGAGAATTGGATATCTGCATTTAAAATATTTAATCATTAAAAGAAGACTTGATGAGTTGTTAAGAAAACTTACCACTCGTCCAATTTTGTAGGATGACTTGACAATGACACTCGTGCAACAGTGTCAGCGATCCCAATCTTGTGTCCAGAGAATCATCGAATCATCAGGCGAAAACGAAGCTCTTCTTTTTGAGGCCTTGAACTTGAATGATGAAATTCAGGTGGTCCTTTCCAAGTTTGATCACCTGAAGAAGCCTTCAGATATTCCGCCAGAGCCCCAACCAGCTATGATACCTGTTGCCGTGGAGCCCGACGAGTCTCCTCGTCATACCCCAGCCGATGCCCTCATCAGGAGACCAGCTAGTTCGCGAGGTGGGCCCCAAGGAGTCAACAATGATGACATGATGGACGATCTGGATGAAATGATATTCGGAAAGAAAGCGGGAGGAGCATCAGATGGTGGACTGGATGGAAAGAAAGAGCAGGCACCGAAAGACGATCTGATTTCGTTCTGAGACGAAGGGGTACATGTTTAATAGAACTCTTAGAAAAAGATGGTCTTTGTTTGGGGACTGTATTCAGTTCTTGAATGTTGACGGGTACCACCCGGTTTGATTTGGAAGTCCTTTGATATGACCATAGAAACTCTTCAAATGTTTCTGCTCATTGCTGTACGGATATCGTGTAAGTTCACTGTTCTCATGACTGGTCAGTCCAATGGATGAAGGATCTTAAATCCTGAATCTTATTTAAGCTAATGTGTATATTTCAGTTTACTTGCAGACATGGTGCCGATAAATCTCTTTTGCAAATTCTTAAATTATGACGGCCATTAAGCATGCTACGTGCCATAATAGTTGTCTTCTTACAAAATGGAACCAATACATTACAATCTTAGCATCCACCCAAGCTTAGACATTGCATAAATATGGTCAGGAATGACTTCTATAAAATGTTTTTCCACTCTTCTCAATAAGTTATTGAACCAATTGAAACTTTTTCATCAGCGTGTTTTACTTTTAATCATTCATCCAATGCCGATGCGCATAACTTCCAGAGTAATATAGAACTTTACAAAAATCGTAGATGAGAAACTGCTAAGATTGAGATGAGCTCAGTTTGGTTGGGGCATTGCGGGGAAGAATCTTCGTGGTTCCACCAGAATCAGGTGTGAGGGAGACATTGTCTGAAAATTCGGTGTGAGAAATTGAAAAGCAATGCGTTATCTATTCACATGGACATAAACACGGTTTTAATGTTAAATTGGTCACAATAGATGTGCTGAGATTTGTTTTTCATATTTATAGTTTGATATTTGTTTCGTTAACTTATATATTGTACTAGAGACGGCATTTGAAGTAGCTCGTGAATTTTCTAGTTGGTCGAACATGTCGAGCTTTTCGAGTCAAGTCTGTTGAGACTGTTGAGCTTGTCGAGCCTCAAGCTTAAACTACTTGATTCAAGCATGTCGAACCTAAACAAACCAAGCCCAATATTTTCAAGAACTTCATCTTATATAAATTTTTTTAGAAGTTTTTTCTATTATTAATAGATTCAAAATGTGATTTACATTTAGTAATATATTGCAAATATATTAGAACATTTATATAGCTTAAAAAATAATAATTATTATTAAAAAATTTACATATTATTGAAATTTTTTTAATGCAAATAAACTCGTTATTTGTATCTCTACAAATTAGATACAACTAATTTAGGTTGGCACATACCTATTGTCAATAATGTGTAAAATATCAAAAAATATGAATATAAAAAATTACATTTTAGAACTTAAGAAATATTTAGTTTTCAAATTGTAAATTTTTGAATCATTCAACAATGACATTTCACATTGTTGGTCTCTCTTAATGGCGTCGTGTCAATCATTGATGCATATCAGTGCTTTCACGAGATTTGATGCAAGACATCTCTGTCGATTATCATATATTCATCCACTTGCACTAAAAACAGATTTGGATGCTATAGTAAGAACATTGAGTGTTGGTAAATTGTGTCATCTTAGAAAGATTTAGATATTGGGATGCGATTGTTTACTACCGACTTAAGATATCAAAATTATCATCACGAGAAATATTACATTGCGTTTCAAAATAAGCGTCGAGTTCACTCTTTTCTTAACCATAATATTGTATGTCACTATATATTTACACATTTATGGAATCTAAAAAAATTAGGTGATGTACAAATCAAAACCACCACTAAAGCTCGAAGAGATACAAGAATAAGAATATGTACACGTCAGAATATCTAGTTTAATAAGAAGAATACAAAATAGCATGCTTGTTCTTTACTTGACCAAGTCTTATTGTAGAAACAAGACCTAATTTTTTTTTAAAAATGTATCAAACATTAATTCAGTTTCTTTTCTTTTATATCTAGGATTTATAATGCATGCAAATAAAAAATATTAGTACATTAAGAAAGTTTAGTTTCATTTGATCAACTATTTCAAAAAACTCATTAACTTATTTATATCTTTCAAAAGTACCCATTAAGTTTACAAAAATTAGAAGAACATGCTGCATAGTGAGTTAATAAATTCTTGAACATTCTATGATACCATCAAAAAATAATTTTAAAAATTTAAGAAATAAATTAACATATCGCAACTACTTTGATCAAGAGTAAAATAATATGTTTTTTCATTAATATAAGTACAAATAACAAACCAATATGGTTTAATGTTTTTAACATTAAATAAGTAGTGTTTCACCGAGTTGATACATCTGTCTTTATTTTTTTAGTTTTATGTTAGACGTTTATTAAAATTCTTTATATTCTTGTTTTTGAGTATTAGATGATGTAATATAAGAAAGTGCATGTGTAATTACATCTATATGTGGTGAAATAAATTTCATCTATCTTTAATATTCAAAGATTGAATATTATCTTATTAAAATAATTTTTTAAATTGAGAAATACAAACACTGATTAAAAAAATATTATCTATTATATATAAAAATTCTATCTTTAATACAATATTCCTATAAAATACATATAATATATCAATAAATAATAACAACACAATGAACATCTTCATAATTACGAAATTCTAACATTATTTTATTTAGTTATCATTTCTCATAAATAAAATTAGAAATAACGACAATATTTCTAAGTGTATTAGATACACTCTAAATTTAAAGTAATATAAATCGACATAATAAGCATAAGCACACTTACAAATAAAACAGTTAATTTATTTTTCATATTGATATACATTTTAATAATATCAGCTTGTAGTGTCTTACGAGTAATTTGTTTATAATTAACATTAATATATTCTTGAATAATTTTTTTGTATATCTCGCTATCAAACACCGATAGAAGTACATCGTTTTGTGTTACATATTTGGCAATACCTTCTCTTAATCTCTCATGACATGAAATTTTCACTACTACTAACATTTAACTGTAATTGTATACTACATTTTGTTTGCTCGTTATAATAATATTTTTTATTGTGCATACCAATAGTTCTAGTAGTCAGACAGGTGGCGAGTGGCGACGACATGCGAACTGGGAGGGCAACTAGCAAAAGAATGCGAATGATGAACTTCGGACACTGAACAACCAACTCCACTAACGAGCGACTTCATTCTTGTGAGCTGTGACAGATGTCCGTCGACGACCAATTGATTGATCGATGATCCGGGTTTGCCTGTCTAGCTTGAGCTATTCAAGCTTGCCGATTTGCTCCAATGTCATCTTTATATTATAGTATTTCATTTGTTTGGTAACGTTCTACATTTTGATTTTTTTTCTAAAATATTTAATAAGTTCGATTAAAACAGCCAGGCCACAACAATTTTATTGGTTGGTCATGTAATCAACATAATTTAAGGCAGAGAGTATGCGCGTGGGATTAAAAGAGGTACAAAAAGACAAGCATTACCACCAATCACGATTTCTAAATTCCTAATTTGTTGACGTCATTTCGCATACCCTCTTTCAAGGTCTTCTTCCTCTAAATGCTGCTTGTTGTTCACATGTGCGCCGAAACAAAAACCGACCCACAACCGAAGTTTAGTTGTCGAACTAAACATAAATTCTTGGTGCGTTGGAGTTCAGTTTCTGTTTTATTAAATTACATTATTTCTTCGTTAATAACTAAAAATAATAAATTAAAAATTATTTTTATTTAGTTTATATTTAAAATTCGAAGATCAAATTAAAAATGAAAACCAAAATGAATTTTATTGTAAATAACCAAATTCACCCACAAAGCCTTGTTCAATCCGGGACTAGAGTCAGTTCGGTTCTATAAAGTTGCAAGTCGCAACACAATGGACAGCAACTCTACTGAAATTTTCTTTCCATAAAGTTGCAACTTTTGTTTTTCAGATTGCGTATTTCTTTTGTGTTGACCTATCTCTTACATTATAGACAAAAATTTGCATAGATTATCCCAATTTTCTAAATTTTAAAATTGCAATCTCTTATTAGCTAAAAAATAGCGCACTTTCACCTAAACATGTAGAATAAATTTAGATAAATTGCAAAAAAAATATATATAATTCCAAACTGTCAACATTCAATTTTAAAAAATTATAATTCCAATTTATAAAAGAGTAGTTAAAAATAATTATAATTCTAGTTGTAGAAGAATAAATTTCCTTTAAAACTCATGGGTAATTTGATAAAATAAATTTCAAACTTTTTAACGATAAAAACAAACTATGGAGAAGATCGAGTTATTCTAAAACAAACTAAAGAAAAATTTCTCTCAAACTCTCTACGTGAAGCTCATTACAGCATGTTAACTTAAATAGAAAGAGAAGGATTGTTAAGTTATGATGTGAGAGTGAGACAGTCTTCAAGGAAAAATAGAGATGAGAGATAAATAGAAAAAAGAGTTTGGATTTTACTGCACCAGACAGAATCAAACTCTATTATCTCCATATACAACCGTTAAATTAGCTTGAACTTTTGACAGCAGCTTTGCAACATACAAAGTTACATTTTGAACATTGAAGATCGTATTTTATGCTTTCTAAAACTGTTTGTTGGGGTACCGTAGTTGATCCATGCTCTTTATTTTGTTGAATTCAAGATTGTTGATTAATCTTAATATGTTATTGTATTCCTCTAGTTTGATGACCTAGAGAGAATTTCGTGTACCCATTATTTTTACATGGTAGAGTTTGATTCAGTGACTCTTTGCCCGTAGTTTTTATCTTCGATTTGAATGGTTTTTCATGTTAAAATATCGGTGTTTCCTTTTATGTTTATTGCTTGAATACTTGTTTGGATTTCATTGATATTGTTGGCTTGGATTTGATATTCTCATTTAACACAAAAGAATATTTAGAGAATTATTTTGCAAGTTGGTTATCCGATTGTCCTCAACAACAAGCTTTCTTAAACTATGGCTAAAATAATTCAGAAACAAAATAAAGACATCATGCAACCCCAATTAAATAGGAAAATAATAATTAGAAACCTAAAATATAAAAAAAAAATCATGTAAATGAAGCAATAGAATTTTTAGATTTATTTATATGACTCACACTGAATTTTTATGATGCATTTCTATCTCAGTAATATACATATTTGAAGGTGCAAATGATGTTAAAAATTTACGATTCAACTCATTTGAAAAAGATCTTGAAGTCAACAATGATTCTCGTGAAGAACATGTTTCGAAATTAGATCGGGAAGACTGTCGAATTGGCTCATTAATACTCGAATGTGAGCTTTAAAACTTGATTTATCGAAAGTATCGTAGTCTTTCCTATTCTTCAATCATCCACTGTCATGAAATATGTTTGGACTCTTATGCAGCACTTTGTAGGCATCCTATGTCCCATAAAAAAGAGTCAAAACTCTTATACTAAATGATGAGAACTACAAATATATCAAATTCGAGACCTTTCAAAAATGAAAAATGAGAAACTTAGATTGCTTTCGAATCAAGTATGAATAACTTGACCTGAATTGAACTTTGCTGATAAAACTTTAGTTGTCAAACAAAGAGCTTTATTCATGCTGAATTTATTGGTCAGAACTAAAGTTATCTGGATTATTTCTCAGGTTTTACTTGAAAAAGATCGAGTTCTTCGTAAAAAAACACAGAGAAAGTTCTCTCAAATACTTAGGGTGAATTATCGTAAAAGTTGATTTTCCTAAACTACAACTAAAGCAACGAGGACATAAATAGTAATGGTGAAAAAAACAAAGACATTTACAAACCCAAAATAACTAGGAAAATAGTAATTAGAAAACCTAAAATATAAAAAATAATAAGTTTTTTAATTCACATTTTATTTTTCTAATGCACTTCTATTTTAGTACTAGGTATATTTAAAAATGAAAACTATGTCCAAATTTTACCATATAACTCATTCAAAAAAGAACTTAAAGTCAGTTGCGAGTCTGGTAAAGAACATTTTTTGAAATTAAATCTAAAAGATGGTTGAATTAGCTCATTTATTTTGGAAGTTAATTTTAGGGAAAAATGCTTTTAATGGCTTGTACTCTGGGGTAAATTACAGATATTAGAACGAACTAAAAAACGTTCAATCCAATACCTTGAACTATGAGGAAAATACGATTTTTATCTTCCGTCAATTATTCCGGTTAATTTTAACCTGAATCGACAACATGCAAAGCACGTTTGTTATTGTTAAAGCATAAACACGTTTGTTATTGCATAGTTCAAGGTATAAACGTGCTTTGCACGTGGTCGATTCAGGTTAAAATTAACCGGAATAATTGACGAAAGATAAAAATCGTATTTTCCTCATAGTTCAAGGTATTGGATTGAACATTTTTTAGTTCGTTCTAATATCTATAATTTACCCCAGAGTACAGGTCATTAAAAACATTTTGCCCTTAATTTTATAACTTGATTTATAAAGAATATGATATTCTTTTTTATTCTTCATTACTTCAGTACTTGCAAATACTTTTAGGCTTTCATCCTTTACTTTTGTACTTGATCACATTAAAAGTAGTGTAAAACCTAACCAAACTTGTTCTTGCTGGGTTTACGTGCGTCTTCTATTATGAATCTCCCTCTATTACACAAAGTTCCAAACTTTGTTTGGGCTTATTTACTCATATTTTAAGATTTTAAATGGATTTTACCATTTTACAACGGTTAAACTGCTTATAATTTGACAACTAAGAATACATTTTTTATTCGAAACGCGTCCTGAAAGCGAGTGAGTTTTTTGTTCTTACAAGAAACCGCAAGTCTACAACTAGCGCTCACACTCCTCACGCGCAAACACAGCTCACCATTCTCTCTCTATTAAACGCGAGTTCTGATTTATTTCCTATGAAATTACATCTATTTGTTTATTTTGAACTATTAACAATTTCACTAAATCAATTTTACTTGGCTTTTCAAAGAAAATTCTTTTGCCAAAGTTTATGATGGAAATTTGACTTTCGAATATTTTCGAACTATTAACACAGCTCCCTCTTCTCTCTCCACCTCCGTCTGACTCTGAATGTTTTCTCTTTCAAAGTTCTTCTGGCTCTCTCCAGCACACAGAAGCTTCTCCTTCTCCATTTTTGATTATTATAAGCTCAATACTTAATTCTATATGGCAACGGTTCTTGTTGTAAGGGTCTATTAGTGCGGGTAGTCTTCTTCACGACCCAGTCCCCTTTTTCTTTTGTCCAAATTTGCTTCATATACTCCCTCTCCTGCTTTCTCTCTGCCTCTCTATCCATCTCTCTCTCTCTCTCTCTCTCTAATCTTCAGTTGGACTCTGAACGGAGAAGACGTGAAGGCATTGATTTGGATGACTGGAGATTCATTACTCGGACTGGCACGGCGTTGTAGAGGTTGGAGCTCTGCTTAGAGGAGTGGATCTTTGGCATTTTCATGAGGACGAGGTACGCCGGCTGGGTTTTCTTCCTTTCTAATTTTTGTTCTTTTGTTCGGACGAAGTCCGTTTTTTTCTGGAGTTGGATAGAGAAATGGTGTTGAGGTTGATGACTTCGATTTTTCAGTTTCTTTGTCTGATGGGTTTGTTTTGGTGCCCAGAAACCGTGGGAGTGACCTATGGAAATTCTTAGATCTTGAAAATTACATCTGAATCGAAAGTGATCTGGGAAATCGCAGTGTTCTTATTTTTTCAATCGCATAGCTGAAAAATTAAATTATAATTCGTCACTAAGATTATTAAACTCTTTGCTATGGCGCTCACTTCTTCACATGCATCGACAGATTTTTTCTCAAGATTTTTCCTCAATCATTTAAACGGGTTTTTCTGCATAAAATGTAATTAGAATATCAGTTTTCTGCTGCTCACCCTTACATTGTCTAAGTTCTATCTACGGTAGATAGACAATTTCAATTCAGATTTTGTCGTTAAAGTGAAGTGTAGATCAGAGATCTCATCAATTAAAACCTTCACATCTGCATTTATGATTCTTGAGATCTGGGCTCACCTTCATTTTAATGGAAAATTTTGCAGGATCGTCCGGATATAGTGTTTGAATATGGCGTCAAAGTCATTTAAGGCTATGCGGTCAAATTTGTCAATAACATCGGATGCATCAGATGCACCGAAACCACCATTACCACCGACAGTCACATTTGCACGCAGAACATCCTCTAGCCGCTACATGAGCTATTCAAGGGACGACCTTGATAGCGAGCTCGGAAGTGGGGAATTCATGAACTATACAGTTCATATTCCTCCCACCCCTGACAATCAGCCTATGGACCCCTCCATTTCTCAAAAAGTGGAAGAGCAGTATGTCTCCAATTCCCTCTTCACTGGCGGCTTCAACAGTGTGACTCGTGCCCATCTGATGGACAAAGTCATAGAATCAGAAGCAGTCCATCCCCAAATGGCAGGTTCAAAAGGGTCCTCATGTGCCATTCCAGGCTGTGATGCCAAGGTCATGAGTGATGAGCGAGGGGTAGATATTCTTCCTTGTGAGTGTGATTTCAAAATATGTAGGGACTGTTATATTGATGCTGTCAAAGCAGGCGGTGGGATTTGCCCCGGTTGCAAGGAGCCGTATAAGAACACAGATTTGGACGAAGTGGCAGTTGATAGTGGACGGCCTCTTCCTCTTCCTCCTCCTCCCTCGATGTCTAAGATGGAGAGGAGGCTGTCGTTGATGAAGTCTGCCAAGTCTCTTCTCATGCGAAGCCAGACAGGGGTTGGGGACTTTGATCATAACAGGTGGTTGTTTGAAACTAGGGGTACTTATGGCTATGGAAATGCGATATGGCCTAAAGATGGCGACTTTGGAAATGACAAAGACGATGGAGTAGTTGAACCAGTGGAATTTATGAATAAACCTTGGAGGCCATTGACGCGAAAACTGAAGATCCCTGCTGCTGTTTTAAGTCCTTATAGGTATGCTTCTGTTTTTAATGGTTTTATGACTTTGTTTTCATTTTTCCCAGGAGAAAATCACTTTCATGAATACTGATTGTTTCTAAATAGAAATGGATGATCGAAAACTACTATTTGGTTATTTGAAGCAAGTTGTCTTGAGATTGATCTTAGCACTGCATTCTAATGGCCTTAATTTCAAGTAATTTCTATGTAAATGTGTATTGACTATCAAAAGTGATGATTGAGATAGTTCTTTTGGTTATAAGATGTGCCATCATTTTCCTTATTTCCTGTTTTTTTGGGGAGTATCCTTTTGTTTTTAGCTTATTTATTTGTTTGTCTTTTGTATTTGCAGGCTCCTAATTGCTATTCGAATGGCTGTTCTTGGGTTATTTTTAACTTGGAGGATCGGCCATCCCAACACGGACGCATATTGGCTTTGGGGCATGTCTATAGTATGCGAGATATGGTTTGCTTTTTCTTGGCTTCTTGATCAGCTGCCCAAGCTCTGCCCTGTCAATAGGGCCACAGACCTTAATGTTTTGAAGGAGAAATTCGAACTACCCGGACCCAATAATCCTAGTGGAAAATCTGATCTACCCGGAATAGATATATTTGTTTCCACTGCAGATCCCGAAAAGGAACCACCTCTTGTCACTGCAAATACCATCTTGTCCATTCTAGCTGCTGATTATCCAGTCGAGAAGCTTGCTTGCTATGTTTCTGACGATGGAGGTGCACTTTTGACATTTGAGGCCATGGCAGAAGCTGCAAGCTTTGCTAATATATGGGTTCCTTTCTGCCGTAAACATGCTATTGAGCCGAGGAATCCAGAATCTTATTTCAATTTGAAAAGGGATCCATTCAAGAACAAAGTGAAATCGGATTTTGTCAAGGATCGAAGAAGGGTGAAGCGTGAATATGATGAGTTTAAGGTGAGGATCAATGGCTTGCCGGACTCTATTCGACGTCGCTCAGATGCTTATCATGCAAGGGAGGAGATTAAAGCCATGAAGATTCAAAGACAGAACAGAGGCGGCAATGATCCAGTGGAGACTCTGAAGATCCCAAAAGCGACATGGATGGCTGACGGGACCCACTGGCCGGGGACTTGGTTGAATCCTTCGGCTGAGCACTCTAAGGGCGATCATGCCGGCATAATACAGGTTCCCATTCATCCTCAGTGTCATCAAGTTTTAAATTCTTTTACTTTGGATCATCGGAATAGCCAGTTAAATTCTTTATCTCGTCAATGATGCAGGTGATGCTGAAGCCTCCGAGCGACGAACCATTGCATGGAAATATGGACGATGGTGGACTCATTGACCTTGACGAAGTCGATATTCGGCTTCCTCTTCTCGTCTATGTTTCTAGAGAAAAACGTCCTGGGTACGATCACAACAAGAAGGCAGGGGCCATGAACGCTCTGGTTCGAGCTTCGGCTATAATGTCGAATGGTCCGTTCATTCTCAACCTCGACTGCGATCACTATATCTACAATTCTCTGGCCATGAGAGAAGGAATGTGCTTCATGATGGACCGTGGAGGTGACCGTATATGCTACGTCCAGTTCCCTCAGAGGTTCGAGGGCATCGACCCCTCCGATCGGTACGCAAATCACAACACAGTTTTCTTCGATGTGAACATGCGAGCCCTAGACGGCCTTCAGGGACCTGTATATGTCGGAACTGGATGCCTCTTCAGAAGGGTTGCCCTCTATGGATTTGACCCTCCCAGATCGAAAGATCGCCACCCTGGCTGCTGTAGCTGCTGTTTCGGCCAGCGCAAAAAGCATAGGTCGGTGGCAACTTCCCCGGAAGAGAATCGAGCTCTTAGAATGGGTGATTCTGACGACGAAGAAATGAACCTCTCCCTCTTCCTAAAAGATTTGGTAATTCGAGTTTTCTGATCGATTCGATCCCGGTTGCTGAGTTCCAAGGCCGTCCTCTGGCCGACCATCCGGCCGTCAAAAACGGTCGGCCGCCTGGTGCTCTCACCATTCCTCGAGAACTTCTCGATGCCTCCACAGTGGCCGAGGCCATCAGTGTCATATCCTGCTGGTACGAAGACAAGACGGAATGGGGACAAAGGGTCGGTTGGATTTACGGTTCGGTCACTGAAGACGTGGTCACTGGGTATAGAATGCACAACCGAGGATGGAAGTCGGTTTACTGCGTGACAAAGAGGGACGCTTTTAGAGGAACGGCTCCTATCAACCTCACCGACCGACTCCACCAGGTGCTGAGATGGGCCACCGGTTCGGTCGAGATCTTCTTCTCTCGAAACAACGCTCTACTGGCCAGTCCAAAAATGAAACTTCTACAGAGAATAGCCTACCTCAACGTTGGTATCTATCCTTTTACCTCCATCTTTCTGATAGTCTACTGTTTTCTTCCGGCCCTCTCCCTTTTTTCCGGGCAGTTCATCGTTCAGACCCTCAACGTTGCCTTCCTCACCTACCTCCTCGTCATCACCGTCACTCTATGTATGTTAGCCGTGCTAGAGATCCGATGGTCGGGCATTGAGCTTGAAGAATGGTGGAGAAACGAACAGTTTTGGCTGATCGGAGGGACCAGCGCCCATCTTGCTGCAGTTATTCAAGGCCTGCTGAAAGTCGTTGCCGGAATCGAGATTTCTTTCACCTTAACTTCCAAATCCGGCGGCGATGACGTGGACGATGAGTTTGCTGACCTCTACATCGTGAAATGGACGTCCTTGATGATTCCACCCATCACGATCATGATTACGAATTTGATTGCCATTGCCGTCGGGTTTAGCCGCACAATATACAGCACCATACCGCAGTGGAGCCGCCTGATCGGAGGTGTTTTCTTCAGCTTCTGGGTGTTGGCTCATCTCTACCCGTTTGCCAAGGGGCTAATGGGCCGGCGAGGGAGGACCCCCACCATTGTTTTTGTCTGGTCGGGCCTCATCGCCATCACCATATCTCTTCTTTGGGTGGCCATTAGTCCCCCGTCAGGATCGACCCAAATTGGAGGCTCCTTCACATTCCCTTGAGCGGTCTGTTTAATTTCTCCAACAGGTGAAATTTTTGATTGATTCTTTCGCGTTCACTCATACAGGGAGTTTGCCATGAAACTCTCATGTACATTTGATCTCCTCCCCCCCCAAGTCATGATTTTGTCTATTTATATATAAAGGTGAAGTCCCCCGTATTCTTTTGTAAGACGGGGAATTGAACTAGTTATTATGAACAGCCCCAGAATTTTGCCTTTTTATTTTAAATATAGAATGCAAAAAGAAAATATGCGATATTGCAAGACATGCGAGTCATATATTCAGATTATTCGCGTAGAGTTGGATCCTTCAACACATATATTGCAATCTAACTGTCTAGAAGGCAACGGAGATCTTCAGATCATAAGTTTGAAATGATAATTCGTCAGCTAGAGATCCTTATTTAGTGCCTCCAATTTAGATTTTAGAGGCATTTTCTGGTCTCGTGTTTCTGTTTCAGCAGCTCCATTTGCAAACTGTTATGGGCTGCCTCTTACCTTTCACATCCATCTCCTGCCTCATGTTAATTCTTTGCTTTGCTGACAGCACATAGGGGGAGAGGTGGAGTGCGAGAGATAACAAATACAAAAGCCGCCGAACCAGACCAATCATGAATATTTCTCTGAGGCACCTCGAGGCAAAGATGAAATTGTCAATTAAATGGAAAAGGTTCTAGTTGTGGGAATCATAACTCAAAGGACTCGACAAAAAAACCTAAGTATTGATTATTAATTATGGCTATGCATGCATCATGGAAACATTTGCAAGTTCCAACTACTACCCCCATACGGCCTTTTGCAGGGAGTATAGTGTCTAAAGTTTGCAAATATACCAGTAAAAGAAGACGTGAAAAGCACGAGTCTTATTTTACTGACTTTTTTGCGTACACCAGCATAGTAAATTTACGACATGATGTTGTTTCTCGAAATTTTAAAGCAGAATACAAGAATAATTTGAAATCTTGTTCGATGAATAAACATTACAGGATAATCACCTCCAGCCATTTAGTGATGATGGTCCTGGACATAGCGTAAGCCACAATACTTGCAGATGGCAGGTTCAGCCTTATCAAGACATATCAACTCAATTGGGTGGCCAAGTGCTGGATTGTGGTCTGAAGTAACAAGCCAATCCAAATAAGAAACAGAAACAGCCTTTTTTTGGGCGAAGCTTGAGTAAATTATTTAAGCGTACAATATATTTGATCATTACATTCTTTTTACTTTTGCTGAACACAGTAAACGTAATTGAATAGGATATAAAAAGAAAAATAATCAAGGAAATCAATGTACACAAACCTCCTTCACAGGCAACAATTCTGCCTTCAACTTTGATCGGGGGGACCTCACTGATCAACTCCATCGGAGACTTCTTACTCGTGTCCTGAAAATGTGAATCGATATTTTTCAAATTTACTTGAATTTTGACACACATCATGAAATCACATTTTTCATTAACTTCTACATCTTTCAAATTGATTAGTAATTTTCTTCAAAATAATTAATTTAAATAAAATTAACTTTTTTAACTCGACTAATTTTATCAAAAACAAAGATTGTCATCAAAGTATCATATTTTTTACATTTCATCATAAATAATTGACGAATGTTAACTAAATTGACAAAGATTGTTAACATAAAAAAATATAAATAAATTTTATGGTACTTATTTAAAAGATAATGTTAGTTTTACTTTTTTACTATACTATTTTATTATATGCGGTGGATTGTTTGAGTTGCGATTGCTGTAATAAGTATTATAAATAATTATTTTTATGATAATGCATCAAATAGACTTTAAGCTAAATAATCATAGCCTGACATGCTAACACGTAAATTAAGACGATATGTTAAAAAGGTAAACATAATTTTTATATTATTTAAATTATTTGGAACGTCATTAAATATTTACAACTATGTAAAAATTTAACAGTTTCTTGCATTTATGCAATTTGAACTTGAACGGCAACCGTTGAGAATTCAATAGTAATCTTAATTAAGTGTTAGTAAGAACAAATTGTAAGTCAAAATTATTATTGGAATAATCAAAGTTTCTATTTTGCGTCACGTCTATCTCGTGTATGTTATCTTTCAATCTTTCAGTCTTTTGTGTCGAATAATTATTGATGCAACTTAAGTGTAATTAAAAAATAAATTATAAATAATTATTTATTACATTTATTATATTTAGGGCTTGGGACCACAAACTTGACTAGAACTGCCATTTTAATTTTGTACTAGTTCAAATTTTAAAAAAACTGTGAATCATGACCCGTCTTGGTCTTTGGCAGTAAAAAAAATTATAAAACTCAAATCAGAATCGTGAGTCAATTTAAGATGTAAAAAATTAATAAAATTTGATCTAAACCCTAATAAAATCTAAAATAAGTCCAAAAAACAGTTCTAAATTGACTCAATTACTCAAAACTCGACCAAAATATAATAAAATAATAATTTTATTGTCTTATTTTTAATTTTTATTATGAAATAAAAACAGGATAAAATCGGAACCTCTCGAGAACCGCTGGTTTGGATTTCAATTCCAAAAAAACTGAAAGCGTAAGTTCTGATTCTAATTCTATTTTGATATAAAATCAGGCCGAACCTGGTCATGCTCACTCCTAATTATTTATTTATAAATATTTTTCTTATTTATCTTATAAGATACTCATAGATGTAATCAGTTATAGCGATGATTATTCAAAAAAAATAGTACCATTGGGTTTTATATATGTTAATGCTAGAATAAATTTACTCTTGTTTGACGTTACACGCTATGTTTTAAACTACATTAATGAAGTAATTTTGATTTAAAATAATTACATCAATGTCAACTATTTTATTTCCATCCAAGTAATTCATCTAAGAGTAATGCTAGTTTTATTTTACTATCATTATTTTTATTATACGCGTTGATGTAACAAACATTGATTAATTTAATTTAAATATTTGGTGTATCAAAATTTAAATAATTATTGCCCTTCGAAAATAATATAATTACAGTTTTGAGGGATGAAGTTCCAAAACATTCAAGCATTTGCGTATTGGAGTGGAGGATCCACTTTTGTCCAATTTTTTACTCCAAAATAATAATCAAATTCTCTTCGTTTTAGGGACACAAAACCACTTGATTTACCTTAAGGCCTAATCCCTAAGCCAAATGCCCTTAGCCCTTAGCCCTAACTTCTAAGTTCTAGACCCTAAGCTCATACATAAAACAAATACATTATAAAACCGTAAAGAAGCCATAAAACCATTAAGTTCAAAATAAATTAACATCAATATCAATATGTGAACAAATAAATCAAAATACATCAATGTTTTTGAGTATGTGGTATCTATACACAAAACGTTTCTAGATTGTAGCTGTCAGTTACAAAAAAAAAAATAGCTAGCTTATAATCTTTACAATAGTAAATTAAAATAATAATCATAAAAAAAGAAATGCGTAGCTAAAAGTAAAAAACCAAATAAAACAAGAATACTTCATAAACAAATAAATCTTAAGATTATTAAACTCGAAATAGATATACAATATTAATTAAAATAAATCGATAGATCACAACACCATTTAATTAAATGTAATAAACATCATAAATAAGCAATATAAAATTATATTATATTAAAATGACACAGTTCAAATTAATGAATATATGTTGATGAGTGATCAAACATGAAAAGAAATTAGTTAACTTAACGTCAATAATACATAATCAAACATAAAATAAAAATAAGCTAATTTAAGGTCCTTACAACAATAAATCAAAATAAATAATCTGCACAAAGAAAATGAACACAGAAACTTTGCAAATAACTAGACATGAAAACATTATAATCAAAATACATAAATAATATTAATTAAAAGACATTATTAGATAACAAAACTATTTAAATGAATATGATAAACAAGATTTTTAATATTTGGGACTAATTGAAAAAAGGTATATTGTTTAAGCATAAATCTCATTCAATAAATGTTTGGATAATATGTATCATTGATATAGTTAACATAAAAACAAACACAAAAATCTAACTCATGGATCATCAATAGAACATTTCCGTAATAATAAATACAAAAATTGAAACACCATAAGTCAAAACAAGAATTTAATATTTGGATCTCGTTGACATACAAGTGACCAAAAATGTCATTCAATAATTGTTTGAATGATATGAATTATTAATACAGTTAATGTATGAAATGACACAAAAGTTAACTCAATCATGGATCGTAAATGAACTTTTTTGTAATCAGAAAAAAATTGTTAAAGCAAGCAATAGATACAAACCTATAAACATGTCATCAAATACACCACATCAATGAACAACATACCCGCAACAAAATAATTATTATGTTCCGAGATATCAAGCAAAAAGAGTTGGATGACATGAACACAATGTGAACAACACCTACCGTGTAGTTGAAACATAAATTCACGAGTAACCAAAGCAATAAGAGATACACAAATAAAACATAAAATGTTAAACCAAAATAAATCAAAATTATAATATATTAAAATGACATAAAACTATTAAGTTCAAATAAATGAATATATGTTACTGAGGCATTAAGCATGAAAAGAAATTAGCAAACTATCGTATCACACAAAATCCAAAAAATTGGTCTAATAAATAAATTTTAAAATAATTAAATTAACTAATAAATATTGTCAAGTAAAATACATCAATAACTTGTTTATGATTAGTTTATATGGTGACAATTAGTTTTTGTACTACATCAATAACTAATTTTGTATTTTTTGTTCCTCACTTACATTGATAATTATTTTGAATTAAATTTTATGTATTAAATGTTATGTTTCTTGTTTATGATGTTTATATTCATTAAAATGGTCTTGTGTATCTACTGATGTATTTGTAGCTTAGTTTTAAAGATTTATTTATGGACAAATATTGTGTTTTGTTTTGCTTTTTTATTTTTATTTATTATGTTGTTTGTGATGATTTTCTATTTTTAATTTAGTGTTGTACGCATAATAAGCTAGCTAATTTTTATTTTTTGTTACTCATTTAAATTGATGTTGGATTATTTTGAATTTAATAGTTTATGTTATAATGTTACAATTATTATTTATAATGCTTATTATATTGAATTTTACTTATTTTCTTGTCAAATAAATCTTAATTTGTCAAATAAATCTTAATTTTTTTCACAGCATAAACTAATTATCACCATAAATGTAGTACAAAAACACATTAGAACCGTCCATCATCGGAATGTCCTTAATTTTACTTATTTTCTTGCAAGAAAAATGTAATTCAAAGCAAATAATAAGAAGAAGAACAAGAAGATACAAACGAAGAACACTACATGGTCCATATGGCTTAAGGCCCAATCACTAAGCTAGATGCCCTTAGCCCTTAGCCCTAACTTCTAAGTTTTAGACCCTAAGCTCACACATAAAACAAATACATTATAAAACCATAAACAAGCCATAAAACCATCAAATTCAAAATAAATTAACATCAATATTAGTATGTAAACAAATAAAAACAATTAGTTCATTGTCATTGCAATACTAATCAAAATAAATAATCATCACAAACAAACCATAAACAAAAAATAAACCAAACAAAAACATAAAATCTTCACATATAAATAAATCTTAAAATCAAAATAAATATACACAATTAATCAAATCAACATGTGATTAGATCATTTAAACAAATTTATAAACATTATTAATTAAAATACATAAATCAATCAAAAGACCATTGAAATGAATATAACAAACAAATAAGAAATATAGCATTAAAAATACATAAATAAAACAAAAAATGTCAAACCAAATCAATTACAATTATGTTAATGAGTTAAAATGCATAAAAATTAGCTAATTTATTGTCCCCGCTACATTAGAATAAACAATCATTAAAAACAATATAATAAATTAAAATGTAAAAACCAAACAAAACACAAAAATCTTCATAAACAAATAAGCTTAAAATTAAATTACCTACCCATTATTAAATAGAATCATAAATAATAAATATAACATTATAGTAAATAAGAAGACATGAAATTATTAAAATAAAATAAATCATCATTAATGTTTATGAGTAAGCAAAGATAAAAAAATGAGCTAAATTAATTTATTACACTCAATAAATAAAATAGATAAATATGATGAATAGGTCACAATACGATTTAAATGAATATAATCAATCTCGTAAATAACACATCTAACATTAATACCTAATCAAACATAAAAAATAAGCTAATTTAATGTCATTACAACATTAAATCAAAATAAATAATCTATACAAGCGAATCTGTAAGTAAAAATACAAAAAGCAAACAAACACAAAAACTTTGTAAATAACTAAAACTTGAAAAGATTATAATCAAAATAGATAAATAATATTAATTAAAAGACATTATTAGACCAGAAAACTATTAAAATGAATATGATAAACAAGAATTAAAATATTTTGGACTAATTGAAAAAAAAGTATAATGTTTAAGCATAAATATCATTCAATAAATGTCTAGACAATATGAATTATCAATATAGTTAACATAAGAAGCACACAAAAATCTAATTCACCGGACATCAATGGAACATTTTTGTAATCGCAATAAAATTATAAGAGCAGCTAATAGTTATAAATATGTAACCATATCATCAAAGATATCTTATCACTAAAAAATACAACCGCAATAAAATTTTGTATGTTTCCTAGATATTGAAATAAACTACATTGCATATCAATATTGATATGATCCTTCCCGGAATAGGATTGATCAGTGATCGGATATCGAGTTAAAATAAAGAAAAGATAAGTATGAAACCTTGTCCCAAAGCCGAAGAGTATTTGAACCTTAGCTTAGAAAAGCTACAGACCCGAAACAACGATGCAACGAAGAACCTGTGTTGGGGAAGACGCCACAAACGGGGGAATTCCGCTGATAAGTCAGAAAATAACGTTGCTGGATTTACCGATTAAAGACCGAACAACGCTTGTTAATTGGGAGAAGATCTCTCACAAAGGATAACACTCTCATTCAATTCAAGTTGTCCCAAATGTACAAGTTCACCTCCTTTTATGCTACAGCATACCTACCAAAAGTGTGAGGTGTTCAAGTCATTACCTCATACTCTACCTACCCAAAAGGAGTGATAGGTACAAGTTTCTAATCTTGTAAACTCCCACCTACCCTACCTACCACAAATGAGTGAGGTGTACAAGTTTACAACCTCAGCTCCTACCTACTTTCACTAGTGGAACTTGTAGCATAATTCACATATTGACAAATAAATATTAATACAAGTTAATTACTTGTGTACTTCAATAATTGTGACAAACTCCATCTTGTTGGTGGGTAGATCGTGTGTGGGCTGACGGCTGAGAAAATCCTTTGTGTACAAACTTATTTGATCTTTTAATTTCTTTGCCTGAGCCTGAGTCATTGGCCCTGTCATAGCTTTGCTTTCCTTCGTCATCTCTTTTAAATCTTGCTTGATGTCCGCATCATTTCCTTCACCGTGAAAAGGATTTGCCCTCAAATCACCTACATCACAAGGAAATAAATCAGAAACGTTGAATGTTGCACTAACATTGTACTCACCCGGGAGATCCAATTGGTAGGCATTATCATTGATGCGCTCAAGAACTTGAAAAGGACCATCGCCATGTGGTAGTAATTTGGAACGTCTTTGGGTTGGAAAGCGCTCCTTGCGCAAGTGCAACCATACCCAATCTCCTTGTTTAAAAATGACCTTGCGGCGACCTTTGTTTGCTGTTTTCATGTATTGTTCTGTTCGCCTCTCAATGTTCTGTTTTGCAGTATCATGTAGCTTCTTCACAAACTCTACCTTCTGCTTACTATCTAAATTAACACGCTCAGAAGAAGGTAACAGTGACAAATCTAAAGGAGTTAGCGGATCAAAACCATAAACAATCTCAAAAGGTGAAAATTTAGTAGATGAGTGAATAGAACGATTGTAGGCAAACTCAACATGCGGAAGACACTCTTCCCAAGTTCTAAGATTCTTTTTAATAATGGCATGTAACATTGTGGAAATGGTTCTATTAACAACCTCAGTTTGTCCATCAGATTGAGGGTGACAAGTTGTGGAAAATAATAATTTTGTTCCTAGGTTGTTCCACAAAGTCTTCCAAAAGTAACTTAAAAATTTGGCATCTCTATCTGATACTATAGTCCTAGGAATCCCATGAATCCTAACAACCTCCCGAAAGAATAGATTCGCTACATGAGACGCATTATCAGATTTGTGACATGGAATAAAGTGGGCCATCTTCGAGAACCTATCGACCACAACAAAAATAGAATCACTACCCCTTTTACTTTTCGGCAATCCTAGTATAAAATTCATTGAAATATCTACCCAAGGTGCATCGGGAATGGGTAATGGTGTGTACAAACCATGGGGTTGGATCCTAGATTTGGACTGTTTACATATTACACATCTATTACAAATTCTTTCGACATCCTTTTTCAAATGTGGCCAGTAAAAATGCTCTTGGACAACACCCAAGGTCTTGGCTATCCCAAAATGACCCATAAGACCTCCTCCGTGTGCTTCTTTCACCAAAAGTTCTCTAATAGAACATCTAGGGACACAAAATTTATCTCTTTTAAATAAGTAGCTATCATGCTTGTAGAACTTTCCAGAAGCAGATTTTTCACAAGTATTATACAACTCTCCAAAGTCGGTATCTCCTAGGTATAAATTTTGATAAGTTCAAAACCAATATGTCGACCGCAATAATTCCAAAGAACAGATGTATGTCGACCGCTAGTCATATATGTCGACCTCAATAATTCCAGAGAATAGATATATGTCGACCGCCCAAGATTTATGTCGACCAGAGGCAAAGTTCCAGAGATGTAACCTATGTCGACTGATACAGACTTATGTCGACCGCTGATGTCCCAGAGACAAAATTAATGTCGACCGCGCAAGACCTATGTTGACCGATGTGAAGCTCCAAAGACGGAACTTATGTCAACTGATAAAGACTTATGTCGACTACTATGTCGACCACTAAATACTTATGTCGACCGATGAAGTTCCAGAGATGAAACTTATGTCGACCGCTCAATACTTATTTCGACCTATGCGAAGTTCCAGAGACGGACCTCATGTCGACCGCAACACCTTCAAAGGCTATTCAACTATACCTATGTCGACCGCTTCACGATTATGTCGACCGCTCATGAACAACTACAGAGTCAAAGCTCCAATGACTACATTCTAATGAGTCTAAACGGCTATATTGAGGTCGACCGCTACCATACTTATGTCGACCGCTCGAGCCTGAGCTGCTACAAAGTTATAAATAGTTGAAGAGAAGCCAATTGAAGTGACGATTTTCCTCGAGAGAAAAACACGCCGAAACGCTGCCAAAATTATTTTCAAGTTATTTTACTCTCTCACCTCTTGTATCCACTTTTGATTATTCCTCTTGTGATTGAGAGAGTCGGTTTAGAAACCATAAATCCTTGTAATGATAGAATTGAGTGAACTTGTAAAGGGGTGACGCCTCTGAGAAAGAAGAGTTAAAAATGGGTGACTCCTCTAAGAAAGAAGAGTCAAGTTGTAAAGGTTAGATTGACAGCCGAAAGCTCAATCAAGTGAAGGATCTTCAAGGAGTTACCTTGAAGCGCAGACGTAGGCAGTTGTTGTCCTCTTGTGATTGAGAGAGTCGGTTTAGAAACCATAAATCCTTGTAACGATAGAATTGAGTGAACTTGTAAAGGGGTGACGCCTCTGAGAAAGAAGAGTTAAAAAGGGGTGACGCCTCTAAGAAAGAAGAGTCAAGTTGTAAAGGTTAGATTGACAGCTAGAAGCTCAATCAAGTGAAGGATCTTCAAGGAGTTACCTTGAAGCGCAGACGTAGGCAGTTGTTGTCTGAACCGCGAAAACATATCGGTGTCAAATTGTCTTTCTCAACTTTTACTTTGTTGATTGTGCTTGCATAAACTGAATTTGATAACCAACCCTCTTAGTTTTGTACTTAAGGCATTTAACTTACAAAAAATCTCAATTAACCTAATTCACCCTCGACTTAGGTTAAAACTGGTCCTACATAAGGTTCAAGGGTTTCAAGGATTTAAAGATTCTAGGGTTCTAGGGTTCTGGGGTTCAGGGTTTGAGGGTTCAAGGTTCAAGGTTCAAGGTTCAAGGTTCTAGGGTTCAAGGTTCTAGGGTTCAGGGTTTAGGGTTTAGAGTTTCAGATTTTAGGGTTCCAGGGTTCACAATTCTAGGGTTCAAGGTTTCAAAGTTTAGGGTTCCAAGGAGTAGGGTTGCAGATAACAGGGTTCCATGGTCTAGGATTCAGGGTTCTAGGGTTTTAGAGTTCAGAGTTCTAGGGTCCAGGGTACAATGTTTAATGTTACAGGGTTACAGGTTTTTTAGGGTTTAGGGTCCATTGTCCAAGGTTTATGGTTTGGGGGCCAATGTCGAGGTATAGGGTCAATGTTTAGGGTCCAGGGTTTCAGGTGAGATAATCAGGGTTTTACGGGTTCCATGGCTCAAAGATTAAGGGTTCAATTTCTAGGGTACAAGGTTAAGGGTTAGGGTTTAAAGGTTTTTGGGGTCCAGGGTTTTAGGGTTAAGGATTTAGGGTTCTAGGTTTAAGGGTTCCAAGGAACAAGGTCCAAGAAACATGGTTAACAGTTAAGGGTTCCAAGGTTCATGGGTTAAGTGTTCAGGGTTACGGGTTTGGGGTTTAGGATTATGGTTCACGGTTCAAGGGTTTAAGGAACAAAGGTGTAGTGTTCTATGGTTCCAATGCTCTAGGAATCATGCTTCATTTTTATAGGTTCAGGATTCCATGGTTCCAAGGTTCGAAGGTTCTAGGGTTAAGGGTTCAGAATTGAGGGTTATAAGGTTCTATGGGTAGAAGGTTCCAAAGTTTAAGGTTTAGGGTAAGAGTTCCGGTGTTAAGGGCTCAAGGTTCTACGGTTCTAAAGTTTTAGGGTTCTAGGGTTCAGTGTTCCAAGGTTTACAGTTCCAGAGTGAAGGTTTTAGGGTTCAAGGTTTAGGATTCATGGTTCCAGGTTTCAAGGTTCAATCTTCTAGGATTCCAAGGTTCAGGGTTAAGAGTGTAACGCCCGGTTTTCCTTTACTTAATTGAATATTTTTTTAAAACACATGTACCAACTTTTAACAATTTAAGGTAACACTTATCAATTTGAAATCCTTGAGATAAAATATAGCGGAAGACTTTTATTTAACTTCATCAAAATCAATTATATTCGTAATAAGAAATCCAAAACATACTTATACTTTAACATTAAAAACCAAGTTATTACAAAACAATTGTAAACTAAACATAATATTATACATTAGTTTTCAAACAAAACCATTCCATTTACATGAGCCACCCACCGGTCAAAATCGCACTAACAGCCACAATCTTCAGCAATGGACGTACTTCACCACCTCAAGCATCTATCCCTACATTACAAAGCTTATTTAATGAGCCTAATGCTCAGTAAGTTAATCCATAATAATAAAACAATTATGAGACCTTCATGCATATGCTGCTTTATGAAAACAATGCAATTTCGGTATCGTTCATTTCATTTCTTTTCTTTCACTTAACAGTCCAGTTAATGTGGGTAATACCGTCTAGGGGAGAGTAGGCACCATTTGGTCCAACCTCTCGGGACAACCAAACTCAACCCCGCCCAACATGTAACTATTTACGTACATTTTGTTCATTTTATTTCTTTCATTATTTGATCGTTGAAGGTACCACGGGAGAGAGTAGACACCATTTGGCCTCCCTCGGGGCAGTCTAACTTGAGCTCCTCCTTCAACGACCCGTTGCATATTATCATGAAAATCATGCATGTAAATCATTTTCGTATTTTTCTTAAAACTATGATGCATGAACATGTTAACATGCAGTAAAATGTACAATTCAAACATTGAAAGCATTCTAAACATACATCTTTATTCTAACACCAATAATCAGTCAATCATCAAATAAGGCACACAAACATATCCTCAAATAAATTGAGGTTGGTGTATTGTGCATTACACCCCAAACAATCCAGCATATTTCAAAATCATAAAATCCTAATCTTTGTAATGTAGTCCCCTTAGGGCCAATCGCATGCAACATTAACTTACCTAGGTCCTTAGCTTTATTGAAAAACTTGATCAATATGTTGCTGCACTTGAAAACCTAAAACGCAAGTAACATAATTCATTAACTTCAAACAACCATAACTTCTTTGATAATGATCCATTTGGGATGCTACGGGTGTCAAATTATTCCTTAAAGAGTCTACTATAAGTTCTTAAAAGACACCAATTTTAGAAAACTAACGCAACATTAAGTATCGGGACATATTAGTGAGCATACTTCTCTGGAAATCATGGACCGGTCGACCCAACTTATTAGCGGTCGACCCATGTTGACAAAACAGAGACGTCACATTTTTAAATCGAGAATCGGTCGACCCAAACGACAAGGGGTCGACCCAAACTCTCCCCAGTTTCTGTACACTGACTTGCGACGTCCATAACTTTTTATACATAACTCCAAATTGAGTGATTTTAATGGCTATAAATCACTCTAAGAGTCTACTTTAACTGCTATGAAAAAACAAACTCTAATTCCTACTACTTCTTGACCGAATATCCAGAACTCTAATTTTGTTCATACTTAACTCCTTTCTTATCTCTTAGCATGAAATCACTCGTTTTTATCCACCAATTCAAACACTACTATCATATTATCCTTACTGAACCTTAAAGAAAACTCATAGGATAGAAAAATTACCTTGAACCTCAGCTTCCACGAAAACTTCAGAGTTTTCCTCCTCTCCTCTGAGATATCTCACTCTTTTCTCTCACAATATCTCTTTCTTTCTCAACCTCACTCTTCTCTTGATCAACGTGAGAATTTTAGAGAAGATAGGGAAAAGAAATCATGATGGGAAGGAAATAGCAGACCATGCCTTCTTATCTCTTAATTAAACAAAATCAACCTTTCCTTTGCGTCCATCAATCAGATTTCCCCCGTTTTGGCTGACTTTTCAACGACATGTATGAATGTGTCGACCGCTCATCCAATTGTGTCGATCGAAAGTGTTTCACGAGAGCGACTTGTGTCGAATGCTCGGTCCTGTGGTCGACCTAAAGTATTCAGTTGTGTCGACCCATCCTAAATCCTGTGGTCGATCTAAAGTACAGAATTGTGTCGACCCCTCTTCAATTCGAAACTATTCAATGTGTCGACCCCTCTTCGATCCTGGGGTCGACCGAAAGTTCCAATTGTGTCGACCCTTCCTAAATTCTGGGGTCGACCAAAACTTACTTGAAGGTAGTCCTTTAGTATATTTAATCAACATTCATCCAATAAAAAGAATCTCTAACACTTCAATCTTAAGGTCACAAATTCTAAAATAAAAATGAGGTTGTTACAAAGAGGATCGGGGTTCAAGGTTCCAAGGCTTATGGTTCAAGGGTTCTAGGGTTCAGGATTTAGGCTTCAGGGTTTAGGGTTCAGGTTTTAAAAGTTTAGGGTTCCAGGGTTCAGGGTTACAATATTCAGGTTTCCAAGGTTTAAGGCATAGGATTCATGGTCAAGGGTTCAAGGTAGCAAGGTTACAACGTTCCTTCATTATAGGGTTTAGGTTTCAAGGTTTAGGGTTCCAGGGTTCAAAATTTAGGGTTCAAGGGTTCCATGGGTGTAGGGTTCAACAATTTAGGGTTCGAAGGTGCAGCCCTTTATGGTTCAGGGTTCAAGGGTTTTAATTTCCAAGGTTCATGGTTTAGGTTTCTAGGGTTCAAGATTCCAACCATCATTTTATGCATAGTCCTATTGTATATATATAGGTGTAAAATGTTTGTTTAATGTGATGTATTTCAAAAAATTGTACATAAGTGCATGAGCGGTCAACACTTGTACAAACCGATTTGGCCGATTTATGTAAAATGCGAATAACAAGTGCCTGGAATTTTATCAAAATTTTACATGGGGTTAAAGAATAAATATTAAAGTTAAGTGATGGTGATTGAAGACTTTGAGAAGCAACTTAAAAGAGAGGAGTCAAATAGTATAAAAACACCTACTTTGGCCACCTCCACCTTAGTATAATAATATGTTTTAAGTAAATGATCCAAGGTCCTTCTTCAGCATAAATCCCCCCGACCATAAGCTCCTTTGAAATAAATTAAAGTTAATTGGAGATTTTAGGGAGCAACTTATAAGGGAGGAGTCAAATGGTATGAAAACACCTCCTACTTTTGCTAACTCCACCTTAATACAATTAAATGTTTTAGTTAAATCACCTAAGGTCCTTCTTCAGCATAAAAATCCACGACCATAATCTCCTTTCAAAGTGAATTGAAGTTGATTGGGGACTTTGAGCAGCAACTGAAAAGGGAGGGGTCAAATGGTATCGAAACACTTACTTTGGCTACCTCCACCTTAATATAATTGAATGTTTAAATTAAATCTCCTAAGGTCATTCTTCAGCAAATAAGAGGGTGGAATGTAACACCTGAGCCATTTAAGGACCTTAGTTATTATAAATGTAAATTACGTCGTTAAATCTGGGTAAGTGCATCACGTAGTATTGATAGTAGTGTGTTAAAATACGCCTTTGAAAGGAATTCTTTAAGAAATAAGAAAGTAAGGTTAGAGTGTGAGACAAGTGAGTTAAGTGTATGAGGAGAAAATTTGGTGAAGCCACCTCATGCTTACCTCCACCTCATGCTTGACTCTCCACCTCATGCTTGCCTCTCTACCTCATGCTTGCCTCTCCACCAATGTTTGCCTCCTTAATCACATACAGAACTGTTCACATTCATGGTGTAACGACCAGATTCCCAGGTCGTCGCTTACTGCTTCTCTTACTCACTTACGACCCGAGAACTGGACCGTTACTGTTTTCTTACATACTTACTTAATTACATTAGTGGAACACTTGTTACTTTAATTTCTAAACCATCTGTCGTCTTATAAAAGTAGTTATAAAGGGAAACCGTCAAATTGAAAAACATACATTTATTCGTAATTAATGATTTCAATTTCACCATTTATAAGTAAAATTCATGAGCATTTAATACTTTAAACATACAGCGGAATAAAATAATTCAACTTAATATACATTCATTTCCAAAACCTTTCTTATTCATCACTCTAAAATAATATATACAATTTAATTACATCTTCAAAACTTTAAAAACATTTTGAAATATAACAGTGTGTGCCCATATGTCACTCCTGACATGCCACAGATTGGGATGCCAAGCGGAGCAATCACCCGAGCCCGAGCTCGGATTTTTTCTAATATGTTTGTTAATTTTGCAGGAAAATTAATTGAAGAATTATATATTTCTAAGCCAACTTTGGAGGATCAAACAAGACCAAAACATATGATAATTTGGCATGGAGAAAAGGTGTATTTTCAACCAAAAACCGAGAGCTCCAGAATCAAGCCCGAAGCCGACCCGATTGAAGTATCACGTTGCATGACGAGTTGGAGTCCCATGCAAAAGTGATCAAGGGTTCCACGACTCAACTCACCAACATTTACATGGATTGAAGGAATTTTATCGCATTTTTAGCTTAATTTTTACGTGAATTTTATGTTGGATATTTGGAGAACCCGAGAGGGTTTCTCGGCTAGGTTTTATTGTGTTTATTTTTGCATGCTTGCATGGGGTTTTGCATGAGGAATTTTTGGCTAAGAGAAGGGTATTTTGTGCCAAGGAAGAAGGAACAATTTGCTGAGGAGATTCAAGATCACGTGACTTTCACATTCTTGCAATCTCATTGGTCCAATTTTCCCTCCTTTATTTCAATTTCCAGCATGCAAGTTGCATGCCTTCGGCCCTCAATTTTCCCTCCCTTTTTCCCACTCTTCCCAGCAGATAAAACCTCCCCCATTGCGTGATTGTAAGGTAATTTGGAATTTGAATTTAAGAAGCTTTTAGCTCTCTCCCTTTTCGGGCATCTTCCAATTTCAGCCGGCAGCCAGAATTCCTCTGGCCACCGTGGGTTCTTCAAGGGTTTCCTCCTCTGAGCTGGGTTTCTCTTCTTACTTCAAAGTCTCCAGCCTTTCTCAAGGTCATAAGGTCAGCTTGAAGTCCATAAGCTCCTTCTTCCATCGTTCATTTCGTTTGATATTTCAATTCTTCCCCTGGTTGTCGATTTTCGGCAACTGCTGACCACCGTTAATGTTCCATTGCATTTCGAGCGATCCGTCAACGTCATTTCCTTCATTTTTGGAGGACTATCACCTATCTTCTTTCCAGAGTTCCACTCAAAATTTCAGCTTGAAAATCGATCTTATCATTGAGTTATTGCCGTCCAAATTCCAATCTCGATTATGGAATTATCGGATTATCTTTTTCCATATAACCTAACATGATTCTCCCACTTCCTAAATCTAAACCCCCTGCATTCCGTGTCATTTGGTATCAGAGCCATAAATCCCTCCCCACCTTCTTTTTTACCTCTGTTTTTGTGTGATTTTAAGTTTGAAGGATGACCACAAGGAGTGGTTCCCATTACAAACCAAACCGGGATCCGATTGATCCTAGCCGCCCGATTAGTCCATCTTATCCACATCCGAATCTAAATCTTCCCGAATCCAGCCTTCAAGGGCAAATTGATGAGCTCAATAAAAAGATTTGATACGGTGTTACAAAAGTTGGAGCACATTTCTCCTTCTTTGAGACTACTCCGAACCAACCACCAAGGTGAAGGCCGAATCACGGCTCGAGAAGATCTCGAGAGTTTAAGTCCGAAGAGTCGGATGATGAAGAATATGGTTTGCATGATCTCAACTCCAGAGATGATGATATGAGGCATATTAAGGTATCCATTCCTCCTTTCAATGGATCTTGCAATGGTGATTTGTTTATTGATTGGATGGAGAAAGTTGACAAAATCTTTGAATGCTATAACTATTCTGAGAAGTTTAAATTACAACGTGTTTCATTGGAACTTATGGGATATGCAAGTCTATGGTGGGATAGTTTGAAAATTCAGAGAAGACGTGATGGTGAAGAGAGTATTAATAGTTGGAAAATGATGAAATCAATTATGAGAAGAAGATTTATACCGGCTCATTACAAACAAGAGCTATTTCTTCAATTACAATCTCTTAAGCAAGAATCTCTCTCGGTGGAAGAATATCTTACCAAATTTGAGACTCTCAAATTAGATGTGACTTACAAGAACCAGAGGAACAAATTATAGCTCGGTTTATTAGATGTTTACACCGAGACATTAGTGATATTATGGAGTTGCAATCGATCGACTCTATGGATTCAGTTATTCAAATGGCCTTGAAAGTGGAGAGGCAAATGAAAAGAAAGGGCAAGGGAATAGTGAGCCGAGCAAGTCCTAAGGCTATTACTCCTTTTAAGCCTAATACAACGGTGGAGAACAAGATTCCTTTCGTTCAACCTTGGCTGCAAAAGAAGCATAGTGAGCCTAAACCGATGGAAGAATATAACCGGACCAAGTGTTTTAAGTGCCTTGGTCTTGGGCATATTGCACCCAATGCCCTAACAAACGTGTGATGGTTATTAGAGAGGAAACAAGCGAAGTATTCAGTGAAGATGAAGTGAAAGAAAAATCAGATATGAGCTTGGAATTCGAAGGGGAAGAATACCGAGCTCAAGAAGGCCCCTTATTATTAGTTATCCGAAGGTTACTTGCTACTCAAAGCCAAGAAGAGGAACTCCAAAGAGAAAGTTTATTCCATAGTAGATGTCTAATACAAGATAAGGTATGCTCAATTATTATTGATGGTGGAAGTTGTGTTAATGTGGTTTCCCGAGAGTTAATTGACAAACTCGGAATAGAAACTATCTTTCACCCGAAGCCTTATAAACTACGTTGGATAAATGATAAGGAAGACCTTAAGGTTACCAAGCAAGCGTGCATCGAATTCTCTATTGTAAGTTACAAGGATCAAGTGATGTGTGATGTGGTTCCCATGAGTTCAAGCCATTTATTACTCGGAAGACCATGGCAATTTGATCGGAAGGTTATGCATGATGGTTTTATAAACCAATATTCCTTTAAGTTCGGTGGACAATCCATCAAGCTAATTCCCCTTGAACCCGAACAAGTGGCCAAAGATGAGGTCACAAGGAAGGAGAATTTATCTAAGAATAACTTGATTATGATCAAGGAGGGATCCGTGCCTACTCAAGAAGGAACACTCGTGATAAAGGACCAAAAGGTCATATGTGTTGTGATTTCCAAAACACTCTCAAGGTGGTTAGTCTCTTTACCCGAACTCTTTACTAATTACTTTGTTTATGATTGGATGAAGGAAATCTACAAATCTGAATTGAGCTTAAGGAAGAAGAATTATGATCTTCTTAATATGGAGAACTATTCAAGCAATGAGAGACAATTTGGTAATTCTAGTAAAGGAGTCTATGGGCCACTCATCAAAAGAACCAAGGAGAAAGAGGTAGCTAACTATGATCATTGGATGAGGTTCTTAGAATCCTTAATAGAATACTTCCATGGAATATATTTGCTTCAGAATGCGCAAGAGGCGTTTAAAAAATCAGCTAAGTGCACCCACCATGATTGGTTAGTGATCCTGTCCTTGCTAACTATTAGTTCCAGAGTTGTTACGGTACTTATGCATAGTTGGTCCCATGAATACTTAGAAGAATACATTGCTGAATATATTGGAAACAGTATGGTTTATAATGGGGATAATGAAACTCATATTGATTTAGTTATCCGGTGGTATAGTACAAACCGGATTGTTGAATTGTTTAGCCGTGGAAAGAATGATGTTGTGGTGAAGGGCATTGAATCTTATGACTCAAAACTAGAAGTTGTTCAAAGTTGGCACACTCTTAAGACGGTCTTAAGCCCGAAGAATTTTTTGGATAGGGTAGTCGACCCAAGAACATAAAAGTTTGAGTTACTCGGGAATTATGGAATTTCATCCACATTTAATGTTCAAAATATTTCTCCCTTTGCTGGAATGGATGAAGATGAACAAAAGGGAGATGAATTCCAATTGGATTTGAGGTCAAATCCACAAGAACCCTGTAACATCCTTCCTAGCTACAAATATGTTCTTCATTTTTTTTACTTACTTGCAGCGGAAGATATTTTCTTGTAAAAATCATTTAAGGCATACATGAAAACTAAAGTTACTTAAAACATATTTACAACATGTTACGTTTCTTAAACTATTTACAAGTTATATGTACAAAGTTAAAAACTTCTTCTCCTAACCATTATTTACGATTCTTCAAAATCCTTGCCCACAGATCAAAATCCGCTCAAACAACATCGACCACCTCCATGAACAAAGCGATTCATCTCGTACACCTCTTAGTTTACGTCTTCCTCACCTACATCATAAAACTTATCTATGAGCATACGGCTCAGCAAGTAGTATAAATATGCATGAACATGTACATGATATGCATAAGTAAAACTTTTCTTTTCGTTTTATTCTAGGTCTTTCATTCCTTTAATTTCTATCATTCCTTATCATTGGGGCTTCCTGACAAGGAACGAGAGACCACAAACTTGATTCCACCTAAGGGGACAGCCAACTCGATTCCAAGGGTTAAGAGACCACAAACTTGAGTCCACCTAAGGGGACAACCAACTCAAACCCCTTCCCAATGATATTTACGTAACTTTCTCTTTCTTTATTTTATCTTTTCGGCACAAACTTGATTCCACCTAAGGGGACAACCAACTCAAACCCCTTCCCAATGATATTTACGTAACTTTCTCTTTCTTTATTTTATCTTTTCTTTTGTTGTGTTCCAAGCTCAACCCGAAACAACCATTTCATATTACGTTTCATACGAAATCTCATGCATGTAAATAGTTCGTAACTTTGTAGAAAACATGATGCATGAGATGTTCGTGGTATGAACGTGTCAAGCAATTAAGTTATATTCATAACATTAAACACAACAATCCATCATATCATAAACCAAATTATGCTTTTGTACATCATTTTATACGTGCATCTCATCTGAACATGTAAAGCATAAAACAACAACAAAGTCCTATTATTCTATGATGTAGACCGAATTAAGGGCAAAACACACACAATACTACTTACCTTGTCTATCCTTAGCTAGTCTTTCTAGTAGTAGATACTCTTGTGAATCACTTTCATCTGAATAACCTAATATCATTCACAATTTTCGGAATCAATGTCTTGTTTTGTGATAACTTCAAAATATCATAACTTTTTATATACACCATGAAATGCTATGATTCCAAAGCCTATATGTCACTCAAAGTGTCTAATTTAACGTGCTAAAACATCTAGGGCATGAGATTAGTCCATCATTGGTTTCAGATACGAAATCCTAATTTGTACAAAATTGATACTTTTCTGGCGAATTTGATAAAATATACACAACTTCTACCAATTCCAAATTTCCATCAATCATATAAATATATATGATATTCAAACATGATTGGTTAACCAGTAAACAGAACCATGGATCAAAACTTTTAATTTTCGTATATCACTCATAACCAACTTGCAAAGTCATTGATAATCCTATAATTCTCACTTATCCTTAATGTAATCATGTGAATAATCTTAATAACTCTAAACCACGTAAAACTAAGGTCATGCCTCTTGATTTTTAGCTCAATAGATTCCTCTTGATGAGAGGAACACTTCTCCTCAAAGGATTGGAGGCCAATTTCAGCTTCTCCCCTTTCAACTTTCACTTTCTCTCTCTAAACTCTTTTCTGTCAATCCTCCCTCTCTTTCACCCTTTCTCTCTCTTCAGCACAAAAATGGCTAATCATCAGCCATCCTCCAATATTTCTAGATGGTTCATGGGTGAAATTACTATTTTTCCAAATTTATCTATTTACTTTTACCATTTTACCATAACCTGCTCTATTATTTGCTAAAATACCTCCATTATCATTATTTAAACCATGTTTAGCTTAACTAATTAATTCACATTAGTTATAAGCTAATCCTCAGGGTTAACTTAATTAATCATGATTAGTAAACCTTAATGATCCCATAATTTTTACTAATTATGTCTTAATCATGATTTGATATTAATCCGACATGTGTCATACTCCAATTCACCTTCTTTTCTTACTCATAATTCAGTACGTATGACTTCAAACGAATTTTTAGTTGAAGCATTAGATAGCGTAAAAACACTTAGTTTGTACACTGGTATTACAACCCGGGGAGGATGACATGCCACGGATTGGCACGCCAAGAGGAGCAATCACCCGAGCCTGAGCTCAAAATTTTTCTAATATGTTTGTTAATTTTGCAGGAAAATTAATTGAAGAATTATACATTTCGAAGCCAACTTTGGAGGATCAAACAAGACCAAAACATATGATAATTTTGCATGGAGAAAAGGTGGATTTTCAACCAAAAACCGAGAGCTCAAGAATCAAGCCCGAACCCGAACCCGATTGAAGTATCATGTTGCATGGCGAGTTGGAGTCCCATGCAAAAGTGATCAAGGGTTCCACGACTCAACACACCAGCATTTACATAGATTGAAGGAATTTTATCCTATTTTTAGCTTAATTTTTACGTGAATTTTACGTTGGATATTTGGAGAACCCGAGAGGGTTTCTCGGCTAGGTTTTATTGTGTTTATTTTTGCATGCTTACATGGGGTTTTGCATAAGGAATTATTGGATAAGAGAAGGGTATTTTGGGCTTAGGAAGAAGGAAAAATTGGCTGAGGAGATTCAAGATCACGTGGCTTTCACATTCTTGCAATCTCATTGGTCCAATTTTCCATCCTTTATTTCAATTTCCAGCATGCAAGTTGCATGCCTTTGGCCCTCAATTTTCCTCCCTTTTTCCCACTTTTCTCAGCAGATAAATTCTCCCCCATTGCGTGATTGTAATTTGGAATTTGAATTTAAGAAGCTTTTAGCTCTCTCCCTTTTCGGTCATCTTCCAATTTCAGCCGGCAGCTGGAATTCCTCCGGCCACCGTGGGTTCTTCAAGGGTTTCCTCCTCCGAGCTGGGGTTCTCTTCTTGCTTCAAAGTCTCTTGCCTTTCTCAAGGTCATAGGGTGAGCTTGAAGTCCATAAGCTCCTTCTTCCATTGTTCATTTCGTTTGATATTTTAATTCTTCCGCTGGTTGTCAATTTCCAGCCACCGCTGACCACCGTTACTATTCCATTGCATTCTGACCGATCCATCAAAGTGATTTCCTTCATTTTTGGAGGGCTATCACCTATCTTCTTACCTGAGTTCCACTCAAAATTTCAGCCTGAAACTCGATCTTATCATTGAGTTATTGCAGTCCAAATTCCAATCCCGATTCTGGAATTATCGGATTATCATTTTCCATATAACCTAACCCGATTCTCCCACTTCCTAAATCTAAACCACCTTCATTCTGTGTCAACTCCCCACCAGTCGTCACTCAATAACTGTATCATTTGGACACTCTTCTGCTCCAACTTCTTTATCAGTCATTTGCACCCATCCCTCAATTACATCTCCTACAGTGCAAAGCCTAAACTATGAGCCTAAAGCTCAGTAAGTAGCATGACTATAAAAATGCATGAATATGACTATGTTGTTTGTAAAACAATGCACAATTCATTAACGTTTCTTAGGTTACATATCTTCTTTATCTTTGGAAATATTGTAGGATCTCAAGAACACTGCCCTCCACCTACTTCAACATCTATTGGGCCCACTTACATTACTGCTTAGAGTGTTCAGACCTATAATAACCATTTGTTTTACTGTTTTGATATTCAAGTTCTTAATTCATCGGAGACGAAATATAATTGGCGTCCCATACTAACAATTATATCTCGTTTACCTCCAACTACGTTGTAAAACCATGCATGAAAATATTTTGTTGACATTTTGTAAAACGATGATGCATGACTCTGTGACTATGAAACATTACTTACATTACATCAAACATAATATGAAAATAAACATACATCCTAATATTTGCAATGCAGTCCCACTTAAGGGCCAAACAATTTTAATACTAACTTGCCTTAGTAGCTAGCTTGAATTAATTATCTTGAGTTCTTTTTTAATCCAATTGATGATAGAAACATATAGATCATTCAAGAATCAGAAATCAGGTAACATGCCCTGTTTTATAGCATAAAGTCACTATCATAACCTATTATCCACTTATCCATCTAAGTCGATTCTAGTGGCATTGGATCACTCAAGGTGTCTATTAAAGTTCATTAGAAGACCATAATTTCAATGGAGCAACATAACGGCATGTATAACACAAAATTCCAAAATTGGTTCCAACACTCCTGATTTTCAACTTTTGTTTTCTATTCCAACTTCAGACAACTATACCTTCCTCTATAAAGATCCATTTGTGATGCTCCAAGTGTCCAATTGTTGCTTAAAGAGTCTACTGAAACTTCTTAGAAGACATCAATTTCAGAAATCTAACGTAACATAATGTGTCGACCGATGTTGTCAAAACAGAGAACATGCATTTTTTTTAAATAAAAAAAAACTGGTCGACCTAACCATAAGGTGTGGACCGTAACTCTCCCTAGTTTTCGTCTACTGACTTGCAACATCCATAACTTTGTATAAATAGCTCTGAATTGAGTGATTCAAACAGCTATAGATCACTCTAAGAGTCTACTCGAACGCGTATGAAGGACATAAACTCAAATTCGTACCACAAATTGACCGAATATGCAAAACCCTAACCTTGTACATAATTAACTAATTTCACAACAATTGACATGAAATCATTCATATTTATCAACCAATTCAACCAATACCATCATTTTATCATTTCTGAACCTAAAAGAACTTTAAAAGATAGAAAAATACCTTGAACTTCAGCCTCCACGAAATTTTAGAATTCTCCACTTCACTTCTCTTGAAATCACTCACTTTCACACTCAATTGTGCCTAACCTAACTCTTTTCCCTCACAATACTTCTTCTCTATCTCAATCTCACTCTCCCCTGAGTCATGGCATAAAAACCTAGAGAAAATAGAGAAGAAGTCGTGGCTGGAAAGAAAAAGGACAGCCAAATGCATTTTTATGTCCTTTATTAAGCAAAAATAATCTTTCTTTCACTTCCACCAACCATTTAATAGCTTCCCATGCAAGCTTGATCACATAAAAGAGGGTCCATGGGTTCCATTATATGCTACAAATCATGCTTAACACTTAATAAATCAATCTAATATGAATTCTCCAAGTTTTGGCTTGCTTTTCAACTTAGGTCAGTGAAGGTGTCGACCGATTAACCAAAGTGTCGACCGAAGCTAGTTACTATTCATAACTATCAATTCTGGAGAGCTATTCTGTGTCGACCGGTTACTAAGGTGTCGAACAAACCTTAAAATTTTCCAAACACTCAGAAAATTTTCTAACTTTTCCGAATAACATCATCCCATATACCCCCTTAAACATTGTTTTCTTTATTACCTTCAACCTACTTACTAACATAAAAAATACTTTAATACTTCAATATTTAACCAAAATTCATATAAAAAAATCTTAAACACTTCCATCTTAAAGTCACAAATTCTAAAAACAAATGAGGGTTATTACACATGGGTTGCTTAACAAGAGGATATTGAGAACCTTCAGCTGGCATTTGATGCACGAAATTCTCTCAATTATCTCTAAATTTCTCAAGAGCTGTGTGGAAAAAAATGTAAGGTTGAAGCTAAAGTTGGAAGTTGAGTGTGAGTAGTGCAAATCAAGTGTGTTTTGTGAGTTTAAATAACGAGGAAGAAAGAGCACGAAGTTGGGGCTAAGGTAGTTGATTAAAGTGTTCTTCTATACCCTATATTGGAGTTCTGACAGTTTGAGTATGGTTTTGATTAATGAAAATGTCATGAAAGACATGGTGTTACCATGTCCATACAAAAGCAGGCATAATATGTCCAATTTTAAAGATACAAATTTTATATGATCTTTGATTAGGAAATCAAATTTAAAGTCTACCGAGGAACTATAGTAGACACTATAAGGGTGATTTTAGTTCCTTATTCAACATAAGTAGAGTTCTATAACATAAGTTATCGCTATTGTAAGTTGGGTGAAAAATAGAGTAAATTCTGGAAATTCTAATGTAAGCATAATTGTAATGTTAAGGTTGTTTGGAATCAAGTGAAGAAAGTAAAGGAATTAAGGAGTATTTTGCAGCTTGGAATCCAAGTAAGTGAATCTTGCATGTCTTTGGCCCTTCGGGGACTACATCACAAAGAGTAGGATTAAGTTTGTATACTTAGAAACAAATAAAAGTGGATGTGAATTGGGTACGATTATGGATAAATAGAATAAGAATACTCTGTTTGGGGTGTATCGCACCATGCATGGGCCCAAGTGTTTGGGTTCGATTTGTTTTGTTTGACATTATTTGATGATTTCTAGGTTTAAGTAAAGTAATGAAGTAAGTTTATGTTAAGTATGCTTAAGAGATGATAATTATCTTCTTTGGGGGCATTTGCTTATGTTGATTGAGAGATGTTTTATGCATACTTTATGTTTATTTTATGAATGTCACGTTGTGCACGTGTGCCATTTTCATGCATCATGTCCTACGAAAAGAACAAAAATATTTTCCATGCATGTTTTCAAATGTCACCCAACTAGTTGGCGAGGGTGGGATGAGAGGAACCCGTTAGTGCCAACTCTCGTTCTGAAAACACAATAAAGAACGAAATGAATATGCATGTTTTACAAAATCACGCTCAAGTTACACATGTCACTTCATACGATTTCTTATTTAGCCTTAAGCTCATTAGAATAAGCTTTGTGATGTAGGTGATGAAAACGAAGGTGAAGAACTTAGTTATCACCACATGATGTAATGCTGTGGAGGAGGCTTGCTCGGGCTGTGCATGCACTGTTAAGCGACGACCCGAGAGAATGAACAAAAGAAAGAAGTTTTGATGTATTTTGAAAGTACTATGTTTAAAGATGTGGTTTGTGAAATGTTAATTACATATGTAAACTAATTCTATGTATGAATGAAGCACGTTTTGGAAATGCATTTTGAATTATGGTAATAATGAGTTTGCTATTTACTTAATGACTTCCTCTGAGTTTTCAAAAAAAGGATTTATACGAATTAAAGATTTCAAAGAAAAGAAAATAATTTTACCACGGCTTTTCAAGTGTTAAAAACAAGAAAGAAAAAAGGGTGTTACAGATATGGTATAAGAGCCCACCGGGTTTTTAATTTTTTTTTGTAGATGCTTAATAATGCAATCATGTTTATAGACATCCCTCACTTACTGTAAGAATGTTTTTTTATGAATTTATTGATTGTTTGTTTACATGCGTTATTATAAAATGTTAGGCTAGTTGAAAAATACCGAGGATAGCAAGGTCAACGAGTGAAGGGACTAGTTGAGAGAACAAAAGCTCAATCGATAAATTAGTATATCTAGTTGGACGCCAATTTCAGTACTTGGAGAAATACAGAGAAAAGGATGCTCAAAATAACGAAAGGTGGTGCAACCAAAGTGAATTTAGCTGGGAGAGGTTCAACCCCCTTTACCCACCTAATTTTAATGGATAATCTGCCAATCCAACACGTGCTGAAGAGTGGATACAGAAAATGGAGGATTTAATAGAATTTGCCAAGATCGAAGATAAAAACAGGGTAACATGTGAGACATTTCTGCTGAAGAATGATGCTCGATATTGGTGGGACACTGTTACGGTGTGTAGAGACATAAAAAATATGACATGGACCCAATTTAAGGATGTGTTCAATAACAAGTATTTGAGCAGTGTAGTGTGAATGACAAAGATGGTAGAGTTTTCCCAACTACGACAGACATGGACAGTTGGGAGTACATAAGACAATTTGAAGCCTTATCATGATTTGTCCCACACCTAGTAGCCAGTGACGAGCTAAAAGTTCATCAATTTATGCAGAGCTTAAAGATTGAAATTTACCACGAAATTAGGATAGCGGAATCAGAGTACACGAGTTATACCAATGTGGTAGCTAAGGCCCTGGCATTTGAGGAAGTTGAAATGAAGTTCCACCGGTATCGAGACTCTCAAAGAAGGTTTTTTAACCAGCACCAACAGCAAAGTAAGGGATGTAAACTCCACAGAGGGGTTAAGAGGCCAAGTAAGAATGTACAGGAGGCAAAAAAAGGGAAACGGGTTCAGATTTTTTCACAAAGTGAACTGTGTTGAAAGTGTGAAAAGAGGCACTTGGGAGAATGCATGGCCGGCACTCAGCGTTGTTTCAAATGCAAGGAACCCAGACATATAATAAGGGACTGTCCTCAAAATACAAAAGAACTGATTAAGGCCAAACCAATGGTATTCGCCATGATCAAGCTAGAGGAAATGGATCAACTCACAGTGGTGTCAGGTACCCTTTCAGTTAATGGTATGCGTACATATGCTATTGTTTGATTCTGGTGCCACTCATTCGTTTATGTCTTATGCGGTTGTGAATAAGTTAAATTGTTCACCGTTGGTAGCAGAACACTTTTATGACGTTATGTTGCCATCCTAAGAAAGATTACACTTGAAGTGTGTTGTGCATGATTGCGTTATTTTGGTAAATGGGTGAGAGTTGTATGCCGACTTCATAATAATGGATATGAAGGGGTACAAAGTTATTTTAAGGATGGACAGGTTATTTAGACATTTTGCCACCATAAATCGTCAGAATAGAGTTATTTGTTTTCAACCACCAAATGAGGAGGGACATTCCTTGTGAGCCGCAAAACGTAGTCAACAGGTACTCATAGTGTCTTGTATGGAGACCCGACAGTTATTACTAATGGAATGTGAGTGTTTATGGGCAAATGTGATGGATATATAGAAACAAGCCAAGATAGAATTACAGGACCCACAAGTTGTTTAAGAGTTTTTCGAAGTTTTTTTGAACGATCTTTCGGGTTTAACGCCTGATCGAGAAATTGAATTCATCATTGAAACGTACCCGAGAGTTGAGCCTATATCAAAGAACCCTTATTGGATAGCCCCAACCAAAATGAAAGAGTTGAAGGCTCAACTAGAAAAATTAATTAATAAGGGCTTTGCCCCCCCTAGTTTTTCACCGTGGGGAGCTCCGGTGTTGTTTGTTAAGAAGAAAGATGGATCAATGAGGATGTGCATCGACTACAGGGAACTAAACAAGTTAACGGTAAAAATTAGTACCCACTACCAAGCATAGATGATTTGTTTGACCAGCTACAGAGCGCTAAAGTGTTCTCAAAGATTGATTTAAGGTTAGGGTACTATCAGTTGAAAATCAAGGAGGAAGATATCCCCAAGACGGCGTTCCGAACTAGATACGGGTACTACGAGTTTCTGGTAATGTCGTTTGGATTGACTAATACACCTGCAGCCTTTATGGACATGATGAATCGGGTGTTTAAGGAGTTTTGATAAGTTTGTAATTGTGTTCATTGATGAAATCTTGGTGTACTTGATATCAAAGTAGGAGGATACAAAGCACTTGAAGGCGATTTTGTCTACCTTGAAGGCACATAAACTGTACGCCAAATTTTTGAAATGTGAATTTTTGCTAGACAGAGCCCAATTTCTCGGGCATGTTGTATCTAGGGAGTGTATCTTGGTCGACCCAACAAAAGTTCAGGCTGTTATGGAATAGCCGCAACCAAAGAATGTGGGCAAAGTAAAAAGTTTTCTTGTTTTAGCGGGATATTACCGACGGTTCATCAAAGGATTTTCTAATATCGCGGTCCCGTTAACCCGATTAACAAAAAAGTAAATAAAATTTTGGTGGTCCAAAGAATGTGAATGGAGCTTTCAGGAATTAAAGAAGAGGCTGACCACAGCTCCCATCTTAACCCTCCCAACCGAAGACGGGAAGTTCAGCATTTAGTGCGATGAATCCAATGTTGGGTTGGGATGCGTCCTAATGTAAGAAGGGAAAGTGATCGCTTATGCTTCAAGACAGTTGAAGATTTTTGAGAAAAACTACCCAATGCATGATTTGGAATTAGCGGCAGTGATTTTTGCACTAAAGATATGGAGGCATTATTTATATGGTATGGAATGTGAAGTATACTCAAACCATAAGAGCCTAAAGTATTTGTTTGCACAGAAAGAACTAAATATGAGGTGAAGACGGTGGCTTGAATTTGTGAAGGACTATGACTTTGAAATTAAGTACCATCCAGGAAAAGCCAATGTAGTCGTGGATGCTCTGAGTAGGAAGTCAGCAGCGGTACAAGCCACATTATCATCGATGCCTATGCAACTCCAGGAGGAAATGAGTAAGTTTGAACTCGAAGTAATTTTCGACTTAAGCTCTATATTGATGGCCAGGACAATTAAGTCCAATATCTTGGAAAGGATAAAGATTGCTCTGAAAGAAGACTAAATCTATAGAAAGTATGTGTTGGGCAAAGAAACGGTTTCCTCCGAACTACATTATTCAAAGGATGACATCCTAAAGTATGGGAACCGTTTGTATGTACCGGATAATTAAGAACTACGAAGAGAGATTCTAAGAGAGGCACACTCCTCTATGTTCTCGATGCATCTCGAGAGTACCAAGATGTATCGTGATGTGAAAAGGCACTTCTGGTGGCAAAGCATGTAGAGTTGTGTCATATTTGCCAACAAGTTAAAGCCAAACATCAAAGACCGGCTAGAACCTTGCAATGTTTACCAGTCCCGGAATGGAAGTGGGAGCACATTGCAATGGACTTCGTGGTTGGATTACCAAAGACCACAAAGGAACATGACAAGATATGGGTCGTAGTGGATAGACACACAAAATCAGCTCATTTCCTCGCCATCAAATTAAGCTCAAGCATGGACAAGTACGCAAAACTGTACATTCATGAAGTCATGAGATTTCATAGAGTCCCAGTCTCCATAGTGTTGGATCGTTATTCGAAGTTCAGATCTAAGTTTTGGAAGAGTTTACAAAAAGCTATGGGGACGAGCTTAAGTTTAAGCACACCATTTCATCCTCAAACCAATGGCCAGACCGAACGAACAATCCAGATTCTTGATGATATGTTAAGAGCATAAGTGCTTGAGTTCCAAATGACTTTGAATAAGCTTTTACCATTGGTGGAATTCACCTGTAACAATAGCTATCAAGCCATGATTGACATGGCCCCATATGAAGCACTTTACGATAGAAAGTGTAGATTGCCTCTATATTAGGACAAAGTCATTGAAGCTCAATTTTATGGTCCCTAGATTTTGAAGCAAGCCAAAGATCAAGTGCAGGTGATTAGAGAGAGAATCAAAGTGGCACAAAGCCGACAAAAGAGTTATGCAGACCAATGAAGGAGGGAATTAGAGTTCGAAGAAGGAAATTAAGTATATTTGAAGGTTTATCCATTTAAGGGGATAAAGCGCTTTGGCAAGAAGGGGAAGCTAGCTCCAAGGTTCATCGGGCTATTCCCGATAGCAAAGAAGATTGGTAAAACGGCCTACAAATTAGATCTACCATTAGCCATGCAAGGTGTACATGATGTGTTCCATATATCGATGTTAAGGAAGTCCATGCGGGGTCTGGACCAAGTAATCAAACCGAGTTCCATTGTAAATCCAGCCCTGACTTACTAAGAACAAGTTAGGATATTAGACTCAAAGGTCAAAGAGCTAAGGAACAAGAAAATCCCCTTAGTCAAAGTACTATGGAGAAATCACTCGATTGGGGAGGCCACTTGGAAGAGACAACGAGACATGGAAGAGAAATATCCTAAACTCTTTTAGTGTGTAAATTTTGGGGAAAAAATTTAATTAAGGGTGGTGGAATGTAACACCCGAGCCATTTAAGTACCTTAGTTATTATAAATGTAAATTACGTCGTTAAATCTGGATAAGTGAACCATGTAGTATTGATAGTAGTGTGTTAAAATACGCCTTTGAAAGGAATGCTTTAAGAAATAAGAAGTAAGGTTAGAGTATGAGACAAGTGAGTTAAGTGTTGGAGGAGAAAATTTGGTGTACATGCTTGCCTTCTCAATCACATGCACAACTCTTCACATTCATGGGCTGCTTAACGAGAAGATATTGAGATCCTTCTACTGGAATTTAATGCACAAAATTCTCTCAATTATCTCTAAATTCTCTCAAGAGCTGTGTGGAAAAAAACGTAAGGTTGAAGCTGAAGTTGGAAGTTTAGTGTGAGTAGTGCAAATCAAGTGTGTTTTGTGAGTTTAAATAACGAGGAAGAAGGAGCACGAAGTTGGGGCTAAGGTAGTTGATTAAAGTGTTCTTATTTACCCTATATTGGAGTTATGAGAGTTTGAGTATGGTTTTGATTAATGGAAATGTCATGAAAAACATGGTGTTACCATGTCCATACAAAAGCAGGCATAATATGTCCGATTTTAAAGATACAAATTTTATATAATCTTTGATTAGGAAATCGAATTTAAAGTCTACTGAGGAACTATAGTAGACACCGTAAGGGTGATTTTTGTTCCTTATTCATAAGAATTAGAGTTCTATAACATACGTTATGGCTATTGTAAGTTGGGTGAAAAATAGAGTAAATTCGAGAAATTCTAATGTAAGCATAATTGTGATGTTAAGGTTGTTTGGAATCAAGTGAAGAAAGTAAAGGAATTAAGGAGTATTTTGCAGCTGGGAATCCAAGTAAGTGAATCTTGCATGTCTTTGGCCCTTCGGGGACTACATCACAAAGAGTAGGATTAAAGTTGTATACTTAGAATCAAATAAAAGTGAATGCAAATTGGGTACGATTATGGATAAGTAGAATAAGATTACTCTGTTTGGGGTATATCGCACCGTGCACCGGCCCAAGTGTTTGGGTTTGATTGGTGTTTGTTTGACATTGTTTGATGATTGCTAGGTTTAAGTAAAGTAATGAAGTAAGTTTATGTTAAGTATGCTTAAGAGATAACAATTATCTTCATTTGGAGACATTTTTTATGTTGATTGGGAGATGTTTTATGGATGCTTTATGTTTATGTTATGGATGGCACGTTGTGCACAGATGCTATTTTCATGCATCATGTCCTACGAAAAGAACGAAAATGTTTTCCATGCATGTTTTCAAATGTCACCCAACCAATGGCGAGGGTGGGATGGGAGGAACCCGTTAGTGCTAACTCTCGATCTGAAAATCCTCAAAGTTCTATGCATGAATGTACGTACCAAATGAATGATATAGAACCACGAGGTGGAAAGCTTTGTCATGAGGACTAGGTAGAACCACGAGGTGGAAAGCCAAACATGTAAATGACTGGTAGAAACACAAGGTGGAAAGCTCGGTCATGAGGACTAGGTAGAATCACGAGGTGGAAAATGGGATTAATAAGCAAGAATAACACAATAAAGAACGAAATGAATATGCATGTTTTACAAAATCACGCTCAAGTTATGCATGTCACTTCATATGATTTCTTACTGAGCCTTAAGCTCATTAGAATAAGCTTTGTGATGTAGGTGATAAAACAAAGGTGAAGAACTTAGTTATCACCTCATGATGTAATGCTGTGGAGGAGGCTTGCTCAAGCCGTGCATGCACTGTTAAGCGATGACCCATGGGAATGA
>QAOC01011874.1:0-47460 GCA_003255005.1 Begonia fuchsioides | reverse complement strand
AAGTGTAACTTAAAATCTCGATACATTTTTGTAGTTCCAGGATGTATCGAGACATAGATGAATGCACTTTAGATAACACCTTTATAAAATACCATCAGTTTTTGAATTTTAAAATACCATCTTCTAAACAATGAAATTCAAAAGATTCATCAAGATCCCTTTTTCACTTACAATCCAAATACCGTGGATCTCTTAATTGTTCCTCTTTGATCTTATCCAAAAGTAAAGGTCTAACTATTAATGCAGCCATCTTAGTGGTCACTTTCATTATAATCTCCATATAAAATCTTTGGATCTACAATTGTAATGCTACCGATAAAGCCGATAATGTTAGTTACTTAAAGATTGTTGTTCTATTCAATGCAATTGCAACAACGTTGGCTTTACTGGGTGGTACTTAATTTCAAAGTCCTAATCTTTGTTGAATTCCAACAACCTCCGTTGTTGCATATTAAGCTCTTACTATGTAAAAATACACTTCAAACTTTTATGGTCGGAATATACTTCACATGACTTTCCATATAGATAGTGCCTCCATATCTTAAGCGTAAAAACTACAGCACAAAGCTCTAAATCATCTATCGGATAGTTTTACTCATATTCTTTCAATTGCTTGATGCATTTGCAATCACCATTACCTCTTGCATAAGTACACATCCAAGGTGTTTCTTTGATGCACCACAGTAAATACTGAAATTTCCATCTCCATTTTAAAGTTTTAATACTTTGGTTTTTGTGAGTTTACCTTTTAATTCTTGAAAACTTTGTTCAAAATCAACTTACCATTAGAATTTCACATTCTTCTTGGTTAATCGAGTTTAAGGCATAGGCGTTTTTGAAAATCCTTCTATAAAATTTTTATAATAGCCTGCAAGCCCAAGAAAACTCTGTACATCTCTAACATGCCTTGGCTGTGGCCAATATTTGATTGCTTGAATCTTTGATGGATCCACAAAAATACCATGTTTCGGAGATAACATGGCCAAGAAAATTAACTTGACCTAGCCAAAATTTGCCTTTGGAAAACTTTGCATATAACTTATGCTACCTCAATTTATCTAAAACAATCTCCAAATGCTTTCCATTGTTCTTCTTTGCTTCTACAATAGACAAAAATATCATCAATAAAGATCATTACAAATGTGTCTAAATATTCTCAAAACACTTTATTCATTTAGTCCATAAATTGTACAGGCCCATTTGTCAATCCAAACGACATTACCAAAAACTCATAATGCTCATACCTTGTACAAAATGATATTTTTGGAATATTCTCAGACTTTACTTTAAGCTGATCAAACACGAACGTAATTCTATCTTTGAAAAAACTCATGCATCGATGAGTTGATCGAATAAATAATCTATTTATTGTTTTTGTGCATGCTATGCGTCAAGGACCCAACCTGTGGTTTCCCTACTCCATCCATGCAATCCTTCCATTCGGTCGTAGCTTGATGAGCGATGAGTGTCTCACCTATAGCTTCCTCCCACCCAGGCTATGGTTGAAGTGGAAATGATGTATTTTCCTTTTTTTAAATACAATTTACTTACCAAAAAAAGCAATCCATCTCGTACACTGCTCACTGCACCTCCTCCTCACCTACATTAGAATACTCATCTATGAGCATAAAGTTTAGTAAGTAGTAAAACTTTTATTTTTTTTCTCGGTATTTCTTTCCTGTAATTTCTGTACTTCCTCATCATGGGTGCTTCTTGGCAAGAAACGAGAGATCACAAAATTGAGTCCAAAGGGATAGCCAACTCGATTCCAAGGGTGAGAGATCAAAAACTTTAGTCCAATGACATTTACATAACTCTCTTTCTTTCTTTTACCTTTCTCTTTTGTTAGTTATCTGAGCTCAACCTAAAACTACCATTTTCATATTCTTGTTGGGATGAAATCTTATGCATGTAAATAGTTTGCAACTTTCTAGAAAACATGATGCATGAGGTGCTCGTGAGCATACTTGTTATGAATGTATCAGGCACTTAAACAACGTTCATAACACTAAAAAAATAATTCAACATATCATAAACTGAATACAGGTTTTCTACATCATTTTACACGTGCATTTTGTCTTCACGTACAAAGCATAAAACAACATATTAAAACAAACTCACATTGTTCCATGATTTATACCCAATTCAGGGGAAAAAAACACACAATGATACTTACCTTAATTATCCTTAGCAAGCATTTCTAAGAGTAGGTAAAATTGTGAATCACCTTCTCCTTAATCACCTAAATCAATCAGAATTTTTCGAATCAATGTCATGTATTGAGGTACTTTCAAAATATTATAACTTGTTCTGTACATTATGAAAAACTATGATTCTATAGCCCATATGTCACTCGAGGTGTCTTATTTAATGTCCTAAAAGATCTTGGGCATCAGATTAGTTTAGCTTTGTTTTCAAACACAAAATATCAAATTGCACAAAATTTATATTTTTGTGGCAACTTTGATAAAATATGCACAACCTCTATCAATTCCAAATTTCTGTCATTCATAAACATATAAATGGTTGTCTAGCATGATTAGTTAATCAGTAAATAGAGCACGGTGCAAACCTTCTAATTTTTTTGTACCACTTATAACCAACTTAAAAAATCATTGATGTTTCCTTAAATTTCATTGATCCTTGATTTAATCATGTGAATAACAAGAATCACTCTAACCCACGTAATATAAGGACATACCTCTTAATTCCTAGCTCAATATATTCCTCTTGATGGGAGGAAAATTTAAACTCATTCCCCTTCAACCTTCACTTTCTCTGTTTCAAACTCTTTTCTCTCAATTTCCCTAACTTTAACTTCTTCTCACTCTTCAGCATGAAAATGACTAATGATCAGCTACATCCAAAACTTCTTGGTGGTTTATGGTGTGAAAACACCTTTTTACCAAATTTATCAATTTAATTTTATCATTTTACCATTACATGTTCCTTTAATTAATAAAATACCCTCAATTAAATCATATTTAGCTTAACTAATTAAATTCACATTAATTCTAAGCTAATCTTCATAGTTAACTTAATTAATCATGATTAGTAAACCTTAATGACCCGTAGTTTTCACAGATTATCCTTTATTCATGATTAGGCCACATTCTTATTGTGACATGTGTCAAATTCCAATTTTCCTTCCTTTCCGACTTCAAATTCAGCATGTATCGCATTAAACAAATTTCTAATTACGTCATTTAATAGCTTAATACTCTTAATATGTACATAAGCCCAAAGGCCTAACCGTTATTCCCAAAGCCATAACCCCTAAGCCCTAAGCCCAAAGCCCAAAGACCTGGGTCCTAAGCAAAAAGACCTAACAAAAGAAACATAAGAGGAAAGCCCTAAGCCCAAAGGTGTAAGCCCAAGGACCTATGTCTTAAGCCAAAATCCTAATGTCCAAAGACCAAAACCTTAACTTAAGCCATAAGCCCTAAGCCAAAGCACAAAGCTCTAATACCTAACCCCAAAGCCCAAAGCTCTAAGCCCTAAGCACTAAGCATGAATGACATGCCACATATTGGCCTGCCAAGTGGAGCAATCACCAGAGCTCGAGCTCGGGATTTTTTTAATATGTTTGTTAATGTTGCAGGAAAATTAATTGAAGAATTATACATTTCTAAGCCAACTTTGGAGGATCAAACAAAGTCAAAACACATGATAATTTGGCATGGAGAAAAGGTGAATTTTCAACCAAAAACTAAAAGCTCCGGAACTAAGCCCGAACCCGCACCCGATTGAAGCAACACGTTGCATGGCAAGTTGAAATCCCATGCAAAAGTGATCAAGGGTTCCACGACTCAACTCACTAGCATTTACATGGGATGAAGGAATTTTATTGCATTTTTAGGATAATTTTTACGTGGACATTTGGAGAATCCGAGAGGGTTTCTCGGCTAGGTTTTATTTTGTTTATTTTTGCATGATTGCATGAGGTATTTTCAGCTAAGAGAAGGGTATTTTGGGCAAACAAAGAAGCGAAATTGGCTGAGGAGATTCAAGATCAGGTGGCTTTCACATTCTTGCAATCTCATTGGTCCAATTTTTCCTCCTTTATTTCAATTTCCAGCAAGCAAGTTGCATGCCTTTGGCACTCAATTTTCCCTCCCTTTTTCCCACTCTTCTCAGTCGATAAAACCTCCCCCATTGCGTGATTGTAAGGACAATTGTGAATTTGAATTAAATTTGCTTTGAGCATCTCCCTCTCACGAGTATTTCCAACTTCAAACCGATAGCTGGTGCACCTCCGGCCACCGTAGGTTATCTCAAAGGAATCCTCCCTCTGAGCTGGAGATTTCTTGGTGCTTCAATACTCCAGCCTTCTTCAAGGACTTTAGGGTGAGGTTGAAGGTCACAAGCTCTTCCTACCATCAATATTTTTCGTTTGGTTCTAGTTCTTTCCACCGACAGATTTCCGGCCACCACCAAAAATGCTGTTACTCTTCCATTACATTCCGACCGATCCATCAACGTGATTTCCTTCATTTTTGGAGGACTATCACCTATCTTCCTCCTAGAGTTCCACTCAAAATTTAAGCCCTAAACTCGATCCCATCATGGAGTTATCATTGTCCAAATTCCAGTCCCGATTTTGGAATTATCGGATTATCGATTTTCCATTTAACCGAACCCGTTTCTCCCACTTCCTAAATCTAAAGCCCCTCCATTCCGTGTCAATGAAGCACTAAGCATGAAGCACTAAGACCTAAGCCTAGTGCCCAAAGTGGAAAAACCTTAAGTTCTAAGCCTTATGACATATGCCTTAACCCTTCAGCCCAAAGCTAAAAGCCCAAAGCTCTAACCCCAAAGGCCAAATCTCTAAGACTTAAGTCTTAGGCCATAAGGCTTAATCCCGAAGCCCAAAGACAATAAGACCTATTCCCTAAGCCCAAAGGCGTATTCCCTAACCCCTAAGCTTTAAGCCCTATGCCTCCACATCTAAGCCCTAAGCCCGAAGCCCTAGGCTCTCAACCCTAAGCCTTAAGCCATAAGCCCAAAGAACTAAGACCTAAGCTCTGACGCCAAGACCATAACTTAAAGCCCAAAGCCTAAAGTACTAACCCTAACCCTAAGACTTAAGCCTTACCACCTAATCCCTAAGCATTAGCCCTTAAGCTCAAAGCTCTAAGCCAAAATCCCTAAGTTAAAAGCCTTAAGCCCTAAGCATAAAGCCATATGCCAAAACCCAAAGCCCAAATCCATAAGCGTTGATGACACGAAATGGGAGGGGTTTAGATTTAGGAAGTGGGAAAATCAGATTAGGTTAAGTGGAAAAACGATAATCCAATAATTCCAGAATCGAGACTGGAATTTAGACAGCGATAACTCAACGATACGATCGAGTTTAGGGTTGAAATTTTGAGTGGAACTTTGGGAAGAAGATAGGTGATAGTCCTCCAAAAATGAAGGAATTCTTGAGGATGGACTGGTTGAAAATCAATGGAACAGTAACTGCGTTTTTGGTGGTGGCCGGAAATCTGCCGGCGGAAAGAACTAAAACCAAACAAAAAATATTGATGGAAGGAAGAGCTTGTGACCTTTAACCTCACCCTAAAGTCCTTGAAGAAGGCTGTAGTATTGAAGCACCGAGAAATCTCCAGCTCAGAGGGAGGATTCCTTTGCGATAACCTACGGTGGCCGGAGGTGCACCAGCTGCCGCTTTTGAAGTTGGAAATGCCCGTGAGAGGGAGTTGCTCAAACCAACTTTAATTAAAATTCCAAATTGAAAATTACAAGCAAGCATTGGGGGAGGTTTTATCAGCTGAAAATAGAGGAAAAAAGGAGGGAAAATTATGAGCCAAAGTCATGCAACATGAATGCTGGAAATGAAAATAAGGGAGGGAAAATTTGACCAATGAGAATGCAAGAATGTGATGGCCACGTGATCTTGCACCCCTTCAGCTAATTTGCCCTTCTTTCTTGGCCCAAAATACCCTTCTTTCAGCCAAGAATCCCTCATGCAAAACCCCATGCAAAAGCATCTAAAATAACTAAAAAGTATCTAGCCGAGAAACCCTCTCGGGTTCTCCTAAAATGTAACGTAAAAATTAACGTAAAATTATACTAAAAAATGCAATAAAATTCCTTCACTCCATTGAAGTGTTGATGAGTTGAGTCGTGAGACATTTGGTCACGTTTGCATGTGACTTTAACTCACCATGCAATGTGAACTTCAACCGGGTTCATGTGCGGCCTTGATTCCGGGAAGCTCGATTCTTGGTTATAAGTCCACCTTTTCTCCATGTCAATTAATCACGTGTTTTGGCCTTGTTTGATCCTCCAAAGTTGGCTTAGAAATGTATAATTCTTCAATTAATTTTCCTGTAAAATTAACATACATATTAGAAAAATTCCAAGCTCGGGCTCGGGTGATTTCTCCACTTGGTATGCCAATCTGTGGCATGTCACTTAACCTCTAAGCCTTTATTACCTAAGCCCTGAGCCTTAAGCCCTGAGCCTTAAGCCCTAAGCCCTAAGCTCTAAGCCCAAAGCCAAAAGCCCTGAACCCTAAGCCTTATGACCTAAGTCATAGGCCACTAGCCCTAAGCCTAAAGCTCTAAGGTAAAATTCAAAATTTAAAAGACCTTAGCCCTAAGCCTAAGCTCTAAGCCTTACGATCTAAGCCCTAACCACTAAGCCCTAAAGCCTAAGTCTTAAGCCATGATTCCTAAGCCCTAAGGACAAAGTTGTATGTCCTAAGCCCTAAGCCCTATGGCTAAAGCTGTAATGTCTAGGCCTTTAGTCATAAGCCCTTAGCCCTAAGCCAAAAGCTTTAAGCCCAAAGCAGTAAGACCTAAGCCCTAAGCCCAAGAACCTATGCCCTAAGACCTAAGCCATAAGCGCTAAGCCAAAAGTCCTAATCATTAAGCCTTAAGCCCTAAGCTTAAAGCACTAAGACCTAATTCCTAAACCCTATGACATATGCCTTGAGCCTTCAGTCTAAATCCCTAAATCGAAAGGCCTAAGCCTTATGACCTAAGCCTTAATCCTTAAGGCCACAAGCTGTAAGCCAAAATGGCCAGAGCCCATAGTTGAAAGCCGAAAGCCCTAATGTTAGCCTAGCCCAAAGACCTAAGCCCTAATCCTTGAGCATAAAGCCCTTAACAATTAGCCATAAGCCTTATGCCCAAAGTACTAAAACCTAAGCCAAAATGCCAAAGGCCTAAAACCTAAGCCCTAAGCCCTAAGCCCTAAGCCCTAAGCCCTAAGCCCTAAGCCCTAAGCCCTAAGCCCTAAGCCCTAAGCCTTATCACCTAAGCCCTAAGCAATAACCCTGAAGCCTAAAGCTCTAATTCAAAATCCCTTCGTTAAAAGCCCTAAGCCCTAAGCTCGAACCTCTTAGCCATCATACCTAAGGCCAAAGCACTAATCCTTAATCCCTAAGCCCTCAGCCTAATGCCTAAATCTCAAACCCCTAAGACATAAGCCCTAAGACATAAGCCCTAACTTCTATGTACTAAGCCCTAAGCCTTAAGCGATAAGCCCTAAGCCTTAAGCGCTAAGCCTAATCCTTAAGCCTAAATACCATAAGCCCTAAGTCCACTACTTAAAGTTAAAAGAACTTAAGTTATAAGCCTTATGATGTGTGCCCTAACCCCTAAGCCCTATCCCCTAAGCCTAACGACAAAATACCTAAGCCCTCGAAATCCCTAAGCTCTCAGCCCTAAGCTCTAAGCATTATGCTTTAAGCTCTAAACCTCACTCCCTAAGCTCAAAGCCCTAAGTCCTAAGCCCCAAGTCCTAAGCCCTAATCCCTAGGTTAAAGCCGTAAGTCCTAAGCCCTAAGCCTTATAACGTAAACCTAAACCTAAAGCCTTAAGCCTTAATCCCTAAGCATAAAGCCCTATGCCAAACCCAAAGCCCAAATTCATAAGCTGAAACTCCTTAGCCATAATACCTAGGGCCAAAGCACTAATCTCTAAGCCCTAAGTCTTATAACCTATTCCCTAAGCCCTAAGCTTAAAGACCAAACCCAAAGACAAAAACCCAAAAACCAAAACCGAAATTCTTAAGCCCAAAGCCTATGACCTTAGCCAAAATCCTTAAACCCAAAGCTCAGTACTCAAAACCCAACGCCCAAAGTCTTAAGCCCTAATCCTTAAGCCCTAAGCCCACACAAGACCTAAGCCCTAAGTCGTAAGACCTATTCCCTAAGCCCTAAGCAATAGCACCTAAGCCCAAAGTCTTAAGCCCTAAGCCCTAAACCTCAAACTATAATCCCAAAGCCCAAGCCCTGATGTACAATCAGAGTACATCGCTGATCTAGCGCTAAGGAGCACGACCAATTTTGCTAATTTGTGTGCTTTTTTTGCAGGAAGTTTACCCTTAGAAACAATGTCCGAGGAAAATCACGAGCGGCCAAGGACTTTGCTCGGTTGGCATCCGGGCATCTCCTGACATGACACGTCTAGCGCCTAGCCTCCGGGCCATGACACGCACAGCGCCCAGCCTCCGGATCATGACACGCCCGACAGCCCGGCCCATGACACATCCGAGGCTCATGAACATGAGACGCCCAGCGCCCAATGGGCGCCCCACGACCATGCCCCAACGACCAATGGAGACATGGTCGTCGGCTTTGCCAAAGTCCTCTAGGGCTTTGGTGACACGAAAATTTAATGGTAAAAAGACACTTTCTAGATTTGGGTGGAGAAGGGTGGAAATCCGGATGAGCAGAAAATAGAGGGAACTTGTCGATAGCAGATCTAAAAAACGGTGGTGGTTCTTGGCCTGTAATTTTGAGGAAACATAAATGGGAAGGGCTAGAAGGTGACCTCTATATATGAAAGAAGTCTCACCAGTAGAATGGAAGAAATATAGACAGGAGTGAAAATGGACAGAAGGTAGTCGGAAAATGGTATGCGCGGGTAGATTCGGAAAATATGGGCTTTCGAGATGAAGAATGGAAGGAAGAGCTAATGATCTACACACTCACCCTCAAGACCACGAGTGTGGCTGGAGATATGTAGTAAGGATAGGTCCTCCTAGCTCGGAGGGATGACCAACTCCGGGGTTGCTCTCGGTTACTGGAAGTCCACCGGGAAGCCGAGTCTTGGGATCGGAAGATTGACAAGGAAATTGACAATGCAAAGCAAAGTTTTTCAAATTAACCAAAGACCCCCTACAATGCTCAGGGATTTGAGCTTAAAACATGCACAAAGCTGCATGGGAAAAGGACTCAAATCGGATGGCTCATGGAAGCTTACTCGATTTGACCACACACACAAAAAGGGGGGAAAAGTGACCCTTTGACCAAACTGATTTGGGAAAACTCTAGGCCAGCATCCCCACCTGTGTGAGCCACCCTAGAGCCACCAAAATGCAGCCTAATTAATAGGGCTGCCACACCTAAGATGATACCCTAAGGGAGTCAAAATACTCTCATGCAAAAGCATGCAAAAACCAACGTTAAAGTTTTTGCACAAAAAGAAACACACAAAAAATTAAAGTAAAAATTCTCCCTCCTCCACTTCAATTGGTCTTGGACTTGCTTCCCATTGGGCTGGTCTCCTTATAATCCTCCTCAAAACTCCCTTGGAATATTAACAACGTCCGCCAACTTCTCTATGTGATTCACGGAGTGCTTGGGCCTCTCTTGGTCCATTAGGGTTGGTTCCACAATTATAAATCTTTGCATAAGCTTCCCTACAAAAAGAGCACACGTGTTAGAAAATTCCCGAGCTCAGCTCGGGTAATGGCTTTGTGATGTTCGGTTAAGGGTGAGGTATGTTGGGGCATGTCATTCGGCCCGTTGGAATAAGTGACCGACATGGGAGAACGCTCGATCCAAATCCCCACGGATCAAGTGTTCAACCATGGGCCCTATTTTTTGTCACACTTAGTTTATTTCTTTTCAGCCAAAAATTAGCGTTACAAAAGGAAGAGAAGACAGCCCAAGAAGAGGAACGCACATTCCATAGGCGAAGGCCCATGAAGGACCACCTCGGCCGAACATTGACAGGCCCACGGTCAAGCCTCGGCCCACTAGAAGACCTTGACTAAATTACATCGGCCACTTTACTTAAATATTTAAGTAATCTGGTTATTTGGTCAAGGAAAAGATAAGGTTTGAGTTTGACATGAACAAATCTCAAGATGTCTGGAGAAGATCCATCCGGGCACAAAAAAACCATCCATCGAGCCACCGGCGAAACAACGGAGATTTTTATCAAAAGAATCCGTGCTAAAGTTGCCATATTTGTAGGGGGATCGTTGGACAACAACCTTTTCAAAATAGCACGGGCAAATCTCGTGATGACATGGAGATAAGGTCAAACCCCGCACACAAGACCAATCACCAACAACCGGCGAGCCACAAGGGATTTTCATCCATAAAATCCGTGATCAATCTGTTGAATCTTCAGAGGATCTTGGAGCAACAACTTTGCACAATATCCTCACGGATCCCACCATATCCGAGATCAAATCAACCACCGGTTTTGTCTTTTTCAAGTCGCTCGCACACATTCATGAACCATTGTCAGACAACCGAGGAACCAGACCACGTGACACTTTATGTTGACCACCGAGAGACTTTTAGAAGCCCCGGATCAAAATTGGCACGAGCCAATCTTTCATGGCTCGAAGATTATTACAACCGGTGCCACCTCTCGGACAACCACGGTCACCTTCGGTCAAGACGCAAAACCAACCGTGCCAATCTTCATGAACCGAGCCTAAAGTCAACCGGAGACCTTCCGAAGCAATCTTAGGCGTTCAAGTCATCCAAGGGCTTAATTTATCTTTCTTAGCTTTTTATCTTTTAGGTTTTTGCTATTTAAGTGTAACACTTGCACTTGAATGAGATAGAGTGAATTTTTAGAGAAAAATTGTGCATTGCACCTTCTTCCCGAAAGGTTTGAAGCTCTCTCCGACGTATACTTCTCCGGTGCGTAATATCCGGCTGAGAACGTCAACCCTTTGCACGTACGATCGGTGCGTCACATCCGAGTGAGGGCGAGGTCTACCAAGGAGAACACTTTGATTGCTGAAGTGTTCGGAATTGCCCATCCATCTATACCCACTCCACCGAACGATCACCCTTTTTCCATACTTGTCCGATTTCACCCCTTTTTCCATCATCCGAGTCATTCCATTATTTACCCGAGCCATTCAACTTTTCATACGACCATTCCCCATCATTCCCATCACAAAATACTTCCGCAACCCATATCTACACTTTGCACGAGCCATTTTCCTATTTGCCGCACGCACCACCATGGATCTAGCCCCGGCGAACCAAAGCACACCATGGATCTAGCCCCGGCGAACCCGACGAGCCCGAATAATTTTACTAACATAGTTGCTCGTTTTGCAGGTAACTTGGCCTCAGAAACTCCTTCCGAATATGATCGGGAACGGCCCAAGCCTTCCATCACTTGGTGTTCGGCTATTCCCGGCCCCGAAGCATCCACCGGCCCACCTACCGACCACCCCTCGACGACCAGCGGACTAAAGGCCGTCGACGTGGCCGAGATTCATTAGAATCTTGGCCCATAGGAAATAAGTGGCCGACGTGAGAGAACGCACGGCCGGATCCTCTCGGATCCCATGTCCTCCCACGAGAACCAACTCCTCGGCCCACCCATTGCCGAGCTCGTCCACATTAGTTCATTTCAGCAAATAAAGACTTAGAGAAGGAAGGCAAGAAAGCCCAAAAGAAGAAAAGCGCACGGTCCGCCGAAGGAAGCCCACCATAGCCGCACCTTGGTCAAGTCTCGGTCAAGACATGGTCAACCTTCGGTCAACTAAGAGACCTTGACCAAAGCCCATCGGCAACTTGACTTTAAATCTCAAGAAACCCGATTATTTGGTCAAGGAAAGGACAAGTTCTGGATTAGCACACACGGATTATTCGGTGTCCGAAGCATGGACACTGGCGGCGCCAACATGAAGACATCCACGGACAATCAAGGCTTTGCAGCTGAATTGATCGTGCCACTGTCTACTTTCGGACAACACATGATGGTCAGAGAACCCCTTTTCAAAATGTCACAAACAAATCCCTTGATATTTTAAGAGGAGTTCAACCGGCCAACATTTGAATACGCCTGCGCGCGCCCGAACATCGTTCACCGAACCACCAGCAGGAAATCCGAGATTTTCAATCAAAAGAGACCAAGTTCAGAATGTCCACATTCATGGAGGAGTATCCGACAACCGAATTTCAAAATGGCCCACGTGGATCCCTCATTGTCCGAGATAGGTCAACGCCCGGTCGGCATTTTTGAAGTTGCCACGCACACCTTCGAGCCATCGACGAAAACGAAAAGATCCGCGTCCGGATTCAGCCATGAATCTTCCCTCTCCATCAGCCTAGGTTCATCCAGAGGTTTGAAATAAAAATGGCCCGCGCAGATCCCATGATGTCCGAGATAAGGTCAAACTTGGGTCGTGATTTTGAACAAGTCGGGCGCGCTCCCGACGTACACAGAAGACGGTCAACCCCGGTTGACGATTTGACCAAGCCACGCGCGCCCACGAGCTATCATCGGCCATCCGATGATTTAAATTCAAATGACACTGCGCCCGCCTCTTCTCAAGTCAACCAAAGGTCAAACAAGGTCTTCAATTCAAAATGGCCCGAACGAATCCCCCGATGTCCGGAACATTATCCACTCGGGCACCATTTTGAACAAGCCGCGTGCACTTACGAGCCATTGCCAACCAACCGAGGAGCCAGACCACGTGTTACTTAATTCTGACCACCGAGAGCATTTTAAAGACTTCTTATCCAATTTGGCCCTAGCCAATCTTCACATGTTCGGAGCTAGCCCACCCGGAGCCACATCTCGATCAACGAAGAGTCTTCCTCGGTCATGCTTCAAACTCAGCCATGCAAAGCCTTAACGGATCAAACTTTGGTCAACTCCAAGTCCATGAAGATCTCTCCTGAACCAATCTTGAGCGTGTATGCAATCCAAGGTCGAAAACCCTTCCCTCTTGTTTTATTTTTTGTTCATTAAATAATGTATCAACCTTCACTTCGAAGGCAGAGAGAATTTTAATAGAATTGTGCTTTGCACCTTTATACCCTTTTGGTTGAAGCTCTTTCCGACGGTTCTTCTCTGGTGAGTCATATCCGGCCAAATTCCGTCAACCCTTGAGTGCCCGATCGGTGAATCATATCCGAGAGCATCCAACGTCTACCGATTCCAACACTTTGATTGCTCAAGTGTTTGAATCGTTGACCTCATCCTTTCAAACATTCCATTCCATCTCACGAGCCTTCAAACTCCTCCACCGCCGATTTCGGCCCACATCTCTTCATCCGAACCACCCCTCTTTTCATCTGAGCCACCTCCATAAATTTCCCTCAAATCCCCTACATTTTCACCCACTACACTTCCGCACCCCAACTCCTAAAATCGCACACACCCATTTAACGACCGCCGCGCACTACATCTTTCCCGAGCCACGCGTGTGCGTATCATCCGACCCACGGTGCGCCGACCACCCTGGACGGCACATCAGGGCCGACCCCCAAGGAAGGCACATCAAGCCCTAAGCCTAATCCATAAGCCTTTTGACCTAAGCCCTAAGCTATAAGCTCTAAGCCTAAAGCATTAGCCAAAATCCCTAGCAAGATCTAAGCCTTAGGCCAAAAGCCCACAACCATAAGCCTTATGCCTTAAATTGTGGTTGTCATGCTTAAGCACAAACCATAAAGGCCAAAGTCATAAGATCTAAACCCTAAGTCATAAGCTCTAAACCAAAAGCCCAGAGCCCAAAGCCCAGAGCCTAGAGCCCAAAGCAGTAAGCCTTAAGCCTTAAGTCTTATCACCTATTCCATAAGCCTAGGGACCTAAGCCCAATGACACAAACCCAAAGATCAAAACCAATGCCCTAAAATCCAAAGCTTTATGACCTTAGCGGGAAGCCCTAAGCCCTAAGCCCTAAACCATAACCCCTAAGCCCTAAGACACACACAAAACTTAAGACCTAAGCCCAAAGACGTAGGCCCTAAGCCCTAAGTCCTAAGCAATAGGACCAAAGCCCAAAGCCCAAAGCCTTAAGAATGAAGCCCTAAGCCTTAAGCCTTATTGCCTAATCCTTATGCCATAAGCCCTAAGCCCTAAGCCCTAAGCCCTATGTTGTAAGTCTTAAGCCTTAAACGCTAAGCTGAAACTCAAAAGTTTAAAGCCCAAAGCCTTTAGCCCTTAGCCCTAAGACAAAATCCCTAAATCCTAAGAAAAAAGCCCTAAGCACTATGCCTTAATCCCAAAGCATAAAGCACTAAGACTTAAGCTAAAAGACCTATGCCCTAAGCCCTCATCACAATTCCCTTAGGCTAAAGCCCTAAGCTCTAATCCCTAAGTTGACACGCTCGGGGTTATGAGAAGTGTCGGGAGAAAGAAGAAACAAGGGGAATCTACCAAGGAGAAAGTCCAAGACAGAAATAGTGAGGTGTAACGGTTAATGTTCCAAATGCATACATGATTAAGTCAAATAAACTCAGCCAAATGAAACTTTAGGAAGTGGACTAAGCTGGGCCAAATTTGCAGCTTGAAAACACGTGAGGACTTAAAATGGCACGGGAATACTTTTGAGTGTACAAACAGACACAAAACAGAAAATAGTGACGTGGAGGGGTAAAGATTTCTGCACAACTTCAAATGCAGGCAACCTGGGAATGTAAAAATTGGCAGAAAACAACTTCAATGAAAGGGAAAGAAAATGAAAGTGGTTTGATGAAAAAAGACACGGTAGGTTAGGAGATATGTAGGTTGGAAAATGGATGAACAGAAACTGTTCGATTTCGGGAACTCGGGCAGAATGAGGGGGAAGTTGTAAGTACAACTTTTGATGGGCGAAGGGTTTTGGTAAAATGAAAGAACAGAAATTTCAGGCCATGAAAGTAGAATTCACAACCAAAAATTTAGGGTTTTTACTCACGAAAAATAGAAAATGACACAGAGTGGACTTTTAGTGCACGAATTCCACTCGAGTGGAAATAAAAACAGCAACCAACACACAAGCAACAACACAATGACAATAACAAACGGAAGGTTAGCTATGGGACTTCCAAACTCGCCTTTGATCCTAAACAAGTGAAGAAGGGAGATTGGAATAGGGCTTAGTGGCTCTAGCAAGGCACCAACACCGTTACAAACCAAAGATCAAGGATATTACTCACCTTGAATTTGCTTTGCCGTGAGAGAAAATGGGGAGAGCTTCAAGCTTCAACATTCAACATTTTCTATCTGCAAAATGCTGAGAAAGGGAGGTTAAAACCCTCCTTCCCACGAGCTACAAAGGGGCATAATGGCCTCCTACAAACCTAAGCAAATCACCATTAAAGAGGGATGGCAAGTGGGGGCCACAAAGACTTCTCCACCAAAAGAGAGGCATGGGCAGCTAAAACTTGGCTGCAACCCATCCTAACAACCTAACGAGGCACTTGCACCCACTACACTAAACAACAAACATCAAAGAAATAAATAACACATTCTTGCATGGTTTTCACGTAAACCATGCAAGGCAAAAAATACAATCGGGTTTTAAAAAAAAAACAAGAAATTTATAAACCCGAGACTTCCTTCATGCTCCTTGTTCGAAATTGACCTTTTTCCTTGATGATTCAGGAACTCCTTGGAAGGCTTCTTCTTTTAAGATTGGCGTTGGATAATCAATTTTCTCCATGCATGGTGCCGGGTATGGCTTTGACATCAATTGGTGTTCTCGGCCGTCGGTTTGTTCTACTCCAAACTCCCATTGTAAGCAATGTTTGGGGAGTTTTTGATCCAGGTATGAAGGAGCATCAAAAGAAACAATGGAAGGGAAAGAAGTACCTGAAAAATCAACAAACAAGTTAGAAAAATATCTTGCACGGCTCCGAGTAATTGCCCCCTTCGGTTGTTGGTGAATCCCGGGCATATCATAAGCTCAAAGCCATAACCCTAACCCAGACCCCAAAGCCAAAAGCTCTATGCCTTATGACCTATGCCCTAAACTGAATGCCTTAAGCCTTAAGCTGTAAGCCTGAAAGCCCTGAGTAAAAACCCAAAGCCCAAATCTCTAAGCCTTAAGCCCTAAGCCTTATTACCTAAGTCCTAAGCCCAAAGTCGAAAGACCAACGCCTGAGCCCTAAGTCATAAGCCTTATGACCTAAGCATAAAGCTTTAAGCTCTAATCCCTAAGCAAGCCTAAGCCTTAAGCCCCAAGCCAAAAGCGTTAACTGTTAAACCGTGACTGTTTTTCTTAAGAAAAAAAAATCCTAAAGGCTAAAGTCATAAGCTCTAAGTCCTAACCCATATGCTCTAAGTAAAAAGCGCAGAGTCCAAAGCCCAGAGCAGTAAGCCCTAAGCCCTGAGTCTTATGACATATTCCCTAAATCGAGAGCCCTAAGCACAAAGACAAAATTCAAAGAACAAAACCGAAAGCCCTAAGCCCAAAGGCTTATGACCTAAGCCATAAGCCTTAAGATGTGAGCCCAAAGCAGTAAGACCAAAGGCCAAAGCCCAAGCCCAAAGCCTAAAGCCTTGAGCCATATGCCGTAAGCCCAAAGCGCTAAGCCTTAAGCTAGGCCCTAAGCGTAATGCCAAAAGCACTAAATCATAATCACTAATTGCTAAGCCCAAAACCAAAGGACCTATCACGTAAGCCATAAGCCCTTAGCCCAAATACTAAAGCCCTAAACCCTAAGGCGAAACCCAAAAGCTCAAAGCCAACAACCAATATCCCTATACCTTAAGCCAAAGCCCAAAGCCAAAAGACCAAAGCTCTAAGTCTAAGCTCTAAGCAAAAGCCCTGGTGTGCAGCAGGCACCACGATCGCACACACTTTATCGGACTTGTCGCTTTTCACGTAACCGGGGAGGTCGCTTTTCACGTAACTGGGGAGGTCGCGTGTAGGCAATTCAATACTTGAGCGATCAAAGTATTGAACTCTGTAGACCTTGAATGTCTTATCGGATATGACGCACCGATGAACACTCGAGGGTTGATAAGACTTGGCCGGATATGACTCACTGGAGGGGATTTATCGGAGGGAGCTTCGATCCTTTTGGGAAGAAGGTTCAATGCACAATTTTTACTAAAATTCTCTTTATTGAAAATAGTGTAAGTGTTACACTTAAATAGCAAAACGTAAAAGATAACAAAACTAAGAAAGATAAGCTAAGAAAGTTAAGCTAAGCCCTTTGATGAATTGAACGCCTTGGATTAGCTTTGGAAGCCTTCGGTTGACTTTTAGGCTTGGTTCAATAGGATTGGCACGGTCTGTTTGAAGCTTTGACCGGTGGTGCTCAAGGTTGACTGAGAGGGTGCGTCGGGTGAGCGGAGCTCCAAACGAATGAGAGATTGGCTCGAGCCAATTTGGATCCGGGGCTTCTAAAGTCTCCTCGGTGGTCAACTTGATTTAGCGCACGGTCTGGTTCTTCGATGGTCCGATGATGACTCGAGTAAGTGCACGGGCACATCTAAATGGGCCAAACCGGCGGTCGTGCATGGGCGAGCTTCAAGGGATCCGTCAGTTTGTTGAGCGAAACTATTGCTTGAAGATCCTCTAATGATTCAACAGCTGGTTCATGGATTTTATGCATGAGAATCCCTTGTGGTTTGCTGGTGGTTCGGTGATCGGCCATGCTCGTGCGTTCGATGAGTGATCTATGGTCATCACGAAGATATGCTTGTGCTAATCTGAACCTCTTCCTTTCCTTGACCAAATAACCAAAATACTTAAGGATTTAAGTAAGTTTGCCGATAGGATTTGGCCAAGTCTTCGAATGGGCCGAAGGTGGGCCGAGGCTTGACCGTGGGTTGGTCAATGATCGGCCGTGGCGGTCCTCCGTGGGCTTTTGCTTGAGCAATGAGTTCTCTTCCTCTTGGGCTGACTTTCCTTCCTCTTCTAAGGCTAAATGTTTGCTGAAAGGAAATCTACTAAGTGTGACCAAAAATATGGCCCATGGTTGAACAATCGATCCATAGGATTTGGACCGTGCGTTCTTCCATGTCGGTCACTTATTCTGCTGGGCCGAAGCCCTAGTGGACTTCAACAGGGCCGACGACCGAAGCTTGGATGGTCGTCGGGTCGTGGTCTTGGGGCGCCTGTTGGGCGCCGGCCATTTCTCGGTCACGAGCCTCAGCTGCATCATGGGCCGGGCTGTCGGGTGGAATGGTGGTCAATCCGGTACACGTGTCGGGGCCGGGAATGGCCGAGCACCAAGTGATGGAGTGCTTGGGCCGTTCCCAATCATGCTCGGAAGGTGTTTCCGAGGCTAAGAGACCTGCAGAATGAGCAACTAAGTTAGAAAAATCGGGTGGGCTCGTTGGGCTGGTTGGGGCTAGATCCGTTATGTGCTCGGGTTGCACATCAAGCCCAAGGCCAAAGCCAAAAGCCCTAGTCCCTAAGCTTAACTCCAAAGCCCAACGCCTTAATCATTAGTCATAAAGTCCTAAGCCTTAAGCCCAAACCGCTAATCTCCAAGCACAAAGCCCTAAGCCTAAAAACCCATGTCCTACGCCCTAAGCCCAAATCATAAATTCCTAAACCCTAAGCCCTAAGCCTAAAGTCCTAAGCTCTAAGCTCTAAGCCCAAAACTTAAACCTCAAAGCCCAAAGCCCTAAGCAATAAGTCCTAAGCCTTAAGCCCTTAACCACAAAGCACTAAGCCCTAATCCCATAGCCTTAAACCTTATGACCTTAGCCTTTAACCCTAAGCCCAAAGTTCAAATCCAAAATTCCTAAGCATAAAACCATAAGCCTTACTCCTAAAGCCTATAACCCAAAGCATTTAGCCCAAATTCTAAAGCCAAAAGCCTTTAGCTCAAAGCCCTAAGCCCTAAGTCGTAACCATAATGTCTAAGCCCTCACCCTATGCCTTAAGCCCAAAGGCCAAATGCTAAAGCCCAAAGCCCTACTCTCAAATCCCAAAGCCCTAACACCTAACCTTTAAGCCCAGTGGATGAAGCCCTAAGTTCTAAGCACTAAGCACTAAACCCAAAGCCCAAGGACCTATGCCTTAAGCAGTAAGAACTAAGTTTAAGTCCTAACGCTATAAGCTCTAACCCCTATGCTTAAAACCTAAGGCCTAAGCCTAAAGCCCGAAGCCCAAAGCACTAATCCCAAATCCATAATACCAAAGCCCTAATCCATAGGCATTAAGCCCTAAGAGCTAAGTGCTAAGAGCTATGAACTAAGCGCTCAGGACAAAGCCCTAAGCACTAAGGTCAAAGCCCTAAGCGATAAGGTCAAATCCGTAATAAAAAATCTCTAAGACCTAAGCCTTATGCCATAAGCCCTAAGTACGAAGCCCTAAGCAGTATGTTCTGAGCCCAGTGCCTAATGCTCCAAAAACTTAGTGATTAGCCCAAAGTTCTAAGCCCTAACACTAAATCAAAAATCCCAAAGCCCTGCCCTAACCCTAAGCCCTAAGTCTTACCTCTAAGCCATAATCCATGACCTCAAAGACAAAAGGCATATGCCCAAAGCCCTAATCCTTTACAAAGATCCCTAGGCCATAATTTATAAGCCTTAAGCCTGAAGCCCAAAGGCCTAAGACATAACCGGTAGACATCAACCCTAATGACACACTCCCAAATTGCGGAGGAGTCAGAATTAGGAGAGATCAGAAGAAATAGCCACGGCCAAAGGCCTACCCGGGAAGAAAATCCAAGAACAGGGGAGGGTTTTGGCTCTGTCACAACTTTAAATGCATATGGTCTATATGTCCAAGATTTAGAGCATATTGAGTTCAAATATTAAACTCCAACTAGTCCAAATTTCAGACCAAACGCACATGAGGAAATTAAAATGGCATGGGGCCTTTTCAGAAACTCCAGCAGACAACACACACGTTTTTGGCAGTGAAGTAGGTGGAGATTAAGCTCTGCACAACTGTCAATGACGCTGACCTGAGAAGGGGAAACTTGGCAGAAACCCTCCTCCAAGAAAGTGGAAGAAATTGGCTAGGTTTAAGGGAGAAACGCTGACACGCTCCAGAGGTGCGGAGGTGCTGGAAATAAGAGTGAAGATTGCAATCTGCCTGGAAGGACAGGGAGTAAGGCAGAACAGGGGAGTGCAACGCTTATTTCTCCAAACGCATACAGGTTTAGGTTATAAACTCAGCCAACTTAAACTTAAGGGCGTGGACTAAGTTTTGACCAGATTTTCAGCTTACAAGCACGTGCAGAACATTAAAATACAAGAAGACACTTTCAGATGCACAAGCAGACAAACAAGAAGAAAAAACAGTGAGGGGTGATGGGGAACTTCTACACAACTTCCAATGCAGGGACTCTGGGATCGTGAAAATAAGCAGACAACAACTTCAATCAAAGGGAAAGACAACGCAAGTGGTTTTATAGAAAACACACAGGTAGGCTAAGAGTTATGCTGAATAGAAAATTAATGGGCAGAATTGCCCAATTTTAAGAACTCGGGTAGGAAGCAGTGGGAAAACACAAGCATAACTTTTAAAGGGGGGTGGCTATGGCTAAACAGAATGAACCATTGATTCGGGCCATGAAAGTGGGACTCACTGCTAGAAATTTGTCGGCTTTGCTCATAGGATACAAAAATGGCACGGAATTGACGGTTGGAGTTCAAAGTCCACTCGGGAAAGTTTAAAAACAGCAAACAACACAACTAGCACAAACAAATGTAAACGTAAGTGGAAGGTAGGCTATGGGGGTTCCAAACTCGCCTTTGATCCTAACAAGTGAGGAAGGGAGGTTGAAATATGGTTTAATGACCCTAGCAAGATCACCAACACCAAGACAAGAGAAGGTTGAGGATATTACTCACCAAAACCTTGAATTGTCGTGAGAAAGGAATGGAGATTGAAAGCACTTGGCTTCTGCAAATTTCTTCTATTCTTTTGTACCTTACAGTAGACGTGGAGGAGGGTTTCATACTCCCTCCAAATTACACAAAAGAAATAAACAAAAATAAAAACCTAAAATTAGGGCAAATGAGTGGCTAATGTAGGTGTTAGGTGGGAAAAGGGCCCCACCATCCACTTGCAAACCGCCCAAACCCTAACTAACGTCCAACTACAATGCAAACACAAAGGAACTTGGAAGAATAGAACCTTCCATTAGTTCCAATAAAGTGGGGGTTGGATTGGTTCAAACCGAACCAAAATCCAACAAGAATGGTTCAAACCGAACCATCCCTTAGGCCAAACTTCAAACCCTATAATAAATACATTATTACACGTATCTCAAACAAGAAAATTTCTTCAAGTGGACAAACTTCAAACCCTAAAATTTCTTCAAGCTTCTTCAAATTTGTCCAATTCTTTTCTTCCATTCCAATACGTGGGAGTAGAGTTTCATACCCTCCAAACTTTCAAAATTTAGACACTAGCCTAAATTAGGGACTAAATGAGTGGAAATAGTAGGAGTTTGGGGAGAAAGGACCCACCATCAACTTACATCCCACTCCATCACCCCTTGACTCTATCCTGCGTCTAAGATGACCACAAAATCACAGAATTAACTTGGGAAAATAGGTTTTCCCTAAGTCCCAACAAGAAGGGACTTGAATTGGTCCCATCCGAACCAAAACCAAGCAAGTTGGTCCAAACCGAACCAACACTTAACAAAGCTTCAACCAAAATTTGGTTACAACTTCAAACTACTTCAAATATATTTATATATATTTCCATGATCACGTGATGACCAAACAGCCCTCCCCTTGCTATGATATCCTCTTGTTAGAAAGAAGAGGAATCAACTAGGCCTCGGCTTGGTGCAACTTTGGGTGGGATGCCTCGGACGGAGGAGCTCTTGGTACTTCGGTGGTTGTCTCCCTTATTTCATGCTCCCATTGTAGGCAATGCTTGGGGAGCTCTTTATCATTAGAAGTGGGAGCATCCAAGAGACCTCTTGGAGGTAATAATGTCCCTGCAAAATCAACAAGCACATTAGAAAGATGACTTGCACGGCTGCGGGTCACCATGCCTTCCGGTGGGTGGGAGTCCTCGGGCACACCACCTAAGCCCTAGACTCATCAACGACCACAATTGTTGCTTTTTGAGCATGCAAATTTCGGAGTTAAGGAACTATTCTTAGGAAATTATGCCCTTGTTTTGCCTAGTTGTGAAATTGAGAAATTAATGAGGGACAATGCATTTGGGATTAAACATGACAGCATCTACGTGGATTCTTTGTGCATTATGACGAGGCAAATAACTTGGTATTATATGGACACATTTACTCTTATGGACTCCTTGCATGCCTTCGTAGATTTTTATGAAATTGTTGCATTGTTGTTTGACATATATTGGATCGGTGACCTTATTGGAAATTTATGGGCACAAACTTTTTTTTGGTGGTTAAAGGGAATGCAACAATACATTTTAATTGATGGTGTTAAGCTTAATGAGGTTTTAAGCTTTGGAAGTTATTCATTTGTTGTGACCAAGTATGACCATTATATTTTTGGATATTCTTTGTTTCTATCTCAAGATTTTGGCATGAAACCCGAAAGTATGTTTTTGCTACAAGCTTCATTTAAGATGTGGCTAATTGCTTAGCACCATCTAGAGATGGTTAACATGGATCCTAAGGGGAAAAACACTTTCACTAGTGGAGAAAAGAAACCAAGCAAGACGATTGTCATGGGATTGAAACAACTTACCACTTATGGTTGGAAGAGCATAACCGAGCCAAAGGATATAAAGAATGGGACAGTTACCGAGCATCCTAAGGAGGGGAGAAGAGGCCTTGGAAGGATAATTAAGGTTCTGGATTTGAGGACAAATCCTCAAGAACCCGAGGAGGATGATGTGCCATTGGAGACCAACACCGAGAATACATCCCGAGGGCCTATAACCCGAGCCCGAGCCAAGAAGTTTGCTAACATTTTTGCTCATTTTGTAGGGTTATTTATGCAAGGAACCTTAACGGGAGAGCCAACTTTGGAAGATCAAAGACAGCCCAAACATCTTCTCACTTGGGAATTCTCTTCAATTTCCACGGAGCAAAGTGGAGAAAGGGAAATAGAGGCAGCCCGAGACAACATCAACTTAACCGAGGATCCAACCTTTGCATGGCCTAGGCAAGACCTATAGGAGGGAGGTCCAAGACCATTTCACTCAAGTTCTTCATCAGCCCAAGTCCACATGGAGGGATGAAGGCCCATTTTTATGATTTCATTTAGTTTTGTCACTTTTTTGGTTTGAACAATTGCCGAGTGGTTTTAGATGGAATGTTTCGGTTAGTATTAGGGTTTTATTTTGCTGAAGGGTTAGCCACCTGAAGACCCACTTTTGTGCTTCAGGTAGGGGTGCTGAAGGGGGGGACCATGGTCAGCCTTGGCGCCTCCTTTTCGGGTAACTTCTAGGAGGACCACCTAGCTGTTTTTCTCCTTTGTTTTGCCTTTTCGGGTAAAGCAGATTTTGAATCATTACGGGAGCCTTCTCCCCCAAAATTAGGGATGATTTTAAGCTCACTTTGAGCTCAGTTGTAAGGCAGTGAAGTTTGAAATTAAAGATTGCATTTTGCATCTCATTTCCTTGGTGGTGTCTCCTCCTCCAAGACTCGGGTTTTCCGGTGAGTTACATCCGGAGACCACCGAGAGCTCCACTCCGGTTTTGGCTGCCATTCAAGCTTGGGTTAGCTAAGCCATACCACTCCTTCAACCACGTTCAAGTGGAATCCAAGGTAAGGGTGTGAACCCCAAAGCTTCTCCTCCGTTTGGGTTTATCCCTCTGTTTACCACTTTCCGATACCCCAAAGCTTCTCCTCTGTTTGGGTTTATCCCTCTGTTTACCACTTTCCGATATTCCTTTCCCGAGAGCTCTTTTGAGCACTCTAGCCATTTTCTTCATATCTTCCGATCCCTTTGTCCATTTTCTGGCCGGAGACATTTAACCCTGTGTTTCCTTCACCCAAATCAACCTCTCCCATTTCCCCCTCTTTCTTTCTCCATTTCTCCTTAACCGACCCAACCACCATTGCATTTTCGTGTCACATCCACCCAAGGTTGAGAGGGAACCGGCAATGGCATGTATAACCCTTGGGGAAGCACTCGGCTTTTAGCCTTCTTGCAAATGATACATCTTTCTATCCACTTGTGCGTATCCTTGATCATGCGGGGCCAAAATAAATGCTCCTTAACTATCTCCAAGGTCTTCTTTTCCCCAAAATGACCTGCTAGGCCACCACCGTGAGCTTCATTCACCAAGGATTCCCGAAGGCTACATTGGGGAATACAAAGCTGTCCCCCTTTGTAAAGATATACATCTGCTAGGTGATAGCCACAACTTTCTTTGTTCACACTCTTCTCATACCATTTCTTGAAGTCGGGGTCTTCTTTGTAGGAAGTATTTATCCATTCAAACCCCAAGATCCGGGAATTGAGTTCGGTGAGCAGAACAATTCTTCTTGAGAGAGCATCGGCCACCACATTTACTTCTCCTTTCTTGATACGCTCCAAGATGCGGAGGTGCCGGAAATAAAAGTGAAGATTGTAATCTGCCCGGTAGGACAGGGAGTAGGGCAGAACAGGGGAGTGCAACGTTTATTTCTCCAAATGGATAAAGGTTTAGGTTATAAAACTCAGCCAACTTAAACTTAAGGGCGTGGTCTAAGTTTGACCAGATTTGCAGCTTAAAATCACTCGCGGAACATTAAAATATAAGGAGACACTTTCAGATGCACAAGCAGACAAACAGAAAGAAACAGTGCAGGAGTGATGGGGTAACTTCTACACAACTTCCAATGAAGGGAGTCTGAGATCGTGAAAATAAGCAGACAACAACTTCAATCAAAGGGGAAGAGAATGCAAGTGGTTTTATAGAAAACACACACGTAGGCTAGGAGTTATGCTGGATAGAAAAATAATGGACAGAATTGCTCGATTTCAGGAACTCGGGTAGGAAACAGTGGAAAAACACAAGCATAACTTTTAAAAGGAGGTGGCTGTGGCTAAACGGAATGAACCATTGATTCAGGCCATGAAAGTGGGACTCACTACTAGAAATTTGGGGGCTTTCCTCACAGGAAACAAAAATGGTACAAAATGGACGATTGGAGCTCAAAGTCCACTCAGAAAAGTTCAAAAACAGCAAACAATACAACTAGCACAAATAAATGTAAACGCAAGTGGAAAGTAGGCTATGGGAGTTCCAAACTCGCCTTTGATCCTAACAAGTGAGGAAGGGAGGTTGGAATATGGTTTAATGACCCTAGCAAGATCACCAACACCAAGACAAACCCAAACAAGGATATTACTCACCTTGAATGAAATGCCGTGAGAAAGGAAAAAGAGGGTTTGAGAGCTTCAAGCTTTCAAAGTTTTCTTCAATTCTTTTCTGCCTCTAAAAGACGTGGGAGAGGGGGTTTTGATACCCACTCACCGATTACATCAAGAAAGAAAAACAAAAAGAAAAGAAAAAATAGGCTAATGAGTGTTTAGTAGGTGTTAGGTGGGATTGGGGTCCACCAAAGCTTCCTAAACACACCACAAAGACTCTAGATATTAAGCCACGTCCAGACATCAGCCAAGAGAGAGGCCAAGTGGGAAATTAGGGTTTCCCTAAGATCCAACTAAATGGGCCATGGATTTGGTTCAAACCGAACCAAAATCCCTCTCAAAGGCCTAAACCGGATATCAAGGTTTACAACAACAAAACAGCCCAACATATTTATAATTTACAAAAACAAAAATCAAACATCACTTGATCATTCCTTGGAAGACTTCATCTCCCCAAGTATTGGTGCATACGGTCTCCATTGTCCTTGAAACCGAGTGTAGTTATGTCCCGGGTGGTGAACTTGGCGAGGAAGATCTTGGATTTTCGACTAACTCCTTCTCTTCTTTATACTTCCATTGTAAGCAATGTTTGGGGAGTTCTTGATCATGTTGTGAAGGAATATTTAGGAGCTCCAATGTAGAAAAAAATGTACCTGCAAAATCAACAAACATATTAGTTAAAAGTTTTGCACGGCTTCGAGTTGTTGCTCCTTCCGTTTGTTGATGAGTCCCGGGCACATCATCCCCTCCGGGTGATTGAGGATTTGTCCTCAAATCCACGGTTTGCTCCTCCTCTTCCTCCGGTACTTCCCCCAAATATGGTGAAAGGTCTTGTACATTAAAGGATGCTGAAACTCCATAATCCCCGGGAAGCTTCAACTTGTAGGCATTCTTATTTATCTTCTCGGTGACTTCGAATGGACCATCGGCCCTAGGGAGAAGTTTGGACTTTCTTTGGCTAGGAAATCTTTCTTTCCTTAGGTGTAGCCACACAAGATCGCCCACCTTGAATTCCACATCTCTTCGGCCCCGGTTAGCATATTTTGCATAGGCTTCATTTTTCTTGACTATGGCCTTTCGCACCTTAGCATGCATGGCTTGGACTTGCTTAGCCTTTTGTGCTCCATCCGGATTGGTTAGTTCATGGCTCGGCAATGGTATTAAGTCCAAAGGAGTGGACGGATTGAAGCCATAAACTACTTCAAATGGAGATGTTTGAGTTGCACTATGCACACTACGATTGTATGCAAACTCCACATATGGCAATTGTGCATCCCAATCCGAGAGCCTCTTTCCCACTATGCTTCTTAGCATTGCTCCCAATGTGCGATTTACCACTTCCGTTTGGCCATCTGTTTGAGGGTGGAAGGAAGTACTAAACAATAATTTAGTTCCAAGCTTTCTCCACAAAGTCTTCCAAAAAGAACTTAAGAATTTGGTGTCCCGGTCCGAGACAATTGTGGTGGGAACTCCATGAAGCCTAACAATTTCTTTGAAGAACAATTCGGCCACTTGATTAGCATCATCGGTTTTGTTACAAGCAATGAAGTGAGCCATCTTGGAGAATCGGTCAACAACTACCATGATGGCCTCTTTTCCCCTAGGAGTCCGAGGCAACCCCAAAACAAAGTCGATGCTCACATCCGTCCACGGTTGAGAAGGCACCGGCAATGGCATATACAAACCTTGAGGGAGCAATCGGCTTTTAGCCTTCTTGCATATAATGCACTTCTCTATGTACTTGTGCACCTCCTTGATCATGTGTGGCCAAAAAAAATGTTCCTTCAATGCTTCTAGGGTCTTCTTTTCCCCAAAGTGTCCGGCTAATCCTCCACCGTGAGCTTCTTTCACTAAGGATTCCCGAAGACTACATTTAGGGATACAAAGTTGTCCCCCTTTGAATAAATATCCATCCGCCAAATGATAGGCACTATTTTCTTTGTTCAAACACTTTTCATACCATTGTTGGAAGTCGGGGTCTTCTTTGTAGGAAGTCTTGATCCACTCAAACCCCAAGATTCGGGAATTGAGTTCAGTGAGCAATACAATCCTTCTTGAGAGGGCATCGGCCACCACGTTTACTTCACCCTTTTTGTACTTTATGATATAAGGAAATCTCTCAAGAAATTCCACCCACTTTGCATGCCTCTTGCTGAGTTTCCCTTGGCTTCTAATATGTTTCAAAGCTTGGTGGTCGGTATGTATAATAAACTCCTTAGGGAGGAGGTAGTGCTGCCACACTTCAATTGTTCTCATCAACGCATACATTTCCTTGTCATAAGTGGAGTAATTCAAGGCTGCCCCTTTGAGCTTTTCACTAAAATAAGCCACGGGTCTTCCTTCTTGCATTAAAACAGCTCCTATGCCTAGCCCCGAGGCATCACAATCAATCTCAAACACCTTATTGAAATCCGGAAGCATGAGGAGAGGAGCATTGCAAAGAGCCTCCTTGATCCGATTGAAACTTTGTTGGCAAGCCGGGGTCCATTCAAACTCCTTCCCTTTTTTAGTGCAATCCGTGAGAGGGGCCACAATGGTACTAAACCCCTTTATAAACTTCCTATAAAATGAAGCCAATCCATGAAAACTTCTAATATCCGAAACACATTTTGGAATTGGCCATTCCCGTATTGCTTCTATTTTGCTTGGATCTACTTCCATTCCATCCTTAGAGAGTATGAAACCGAGGAAGTGCACCTTCTCTTGGACAAAGGAGCACTTCTTCAAATTGCCAAATAATTGAGCCTGTCTAAGTGCATCAAATAATATACGAAGGTGTCCCAAGTGATCCAGATATTGTGCACTATAGACTAATATATCATCAAAGTATACTATCACGAATTTTCCCAAGTAATCTTTCAGCACATGGTTCATTAAACGCATAAAGGTGCTAGGGGCATTAGATAGCCCAAATGGCATAACTAACCATTCATAAAGTCCATACTTGGTTTTGAAGGCCGTCTTCCATTCATCTCCTTCATGCATTCGTATTTGGTGATAGCCACTTTTGAGGTCGATCTTTGAGAAGAAAGCAGCCCCGCTAAGCTCATCCAAAAGATCTTCCAGCCGCGGTATAGGGAACCTATATTTGATAGTTATTTGATTGATGGCACGGCTGTCAATACACATCCGAGAGGAGCCATCCTTCTTTGGTACCAAGAGAGTAGGCACCGCACAAGGACTAAGTGACTCTCGGATGTATCCTTTCTCCAAGAGCTCTTGCACTTGTTCATCAAGCTCTTTAGCTTCTTCGGGGTTCATTCTATATGCTGGCCGGTTAGGAAGAACCACTCCCGGTTGGAGATCAATCCGGTGCTCAATACCTCGTATTGGAGGTAAACCGATTGGCAGCTCTTCGGGAAACACGTCTCCATACTCTTCTATGAGAGCTAAAACTTCCTCCGGAGCTCCTCCGATTTCTTCCACTCTTTCCCGGAATAGGATCAACACAATTGGTGCAACTTGAAGTAACTCCCGGGAGAGCTCCTTTTTGTTAATGAACAACACCTTCTTGGAAGAATTCTCCCTTCTCATTCTCTCATCTCTAGCTATGTCCGAGGGTACTAGAGGTGTAAGTCTAATGTTCCGGTTCTCCCATTTGAATGTGTATTCATTGGACAGCCCATCATGCAAGGTATGCCGATCAAATTGCCACGGCCTCCCTAAAAGAAGGTGGCTTGCATCCATCGGTAGCACATCACAAATTACAGCATCCTTATAATTCCCAATGGAGAACTCAATTCTTGCACGCTTGGTCACCTTTAGGTCTCCTTCATCATTTAGCCATCGGAGCCTATAAGGGTGGGGATGCTCCTCGGTTTGAAGTTGTAGCTTCTCAACAAGCTCGGTGGAGGCTACATTAGTGCAACTCCCTCCATCTATGATTAGGGAGCACACTTTATCATTGACTAAACATCGGCTGTGGAAGATGTTGTTTCTCTGGACAGATTCGGGTTGGCCATTGGTGGTGAGGGCCCTTCGGATCACCATTAGGAGGGGACCTTCTTGTGCTCGACACACTTCCTCCAAAGGCTCGGCCATTGGCTCATCTTCACCCTCCATTGGTTCATCTTCACTAACCACTTCACCACTACTTTCAAGAAGTACCATCACCCTCTTATTAGGGCATTGTGCAGCAATATGCCCTAATCCAAGACACTTGAAACACTTTATATCTCTTGACCGTGGCTTGTTAGTATCTTCAAATGGTTTAGGGGGAACATCTTTCTTTTGAGCCCACGGTTTTGGTTGGAAGGTCTTGTTCTCTTGTCTTGGAGGTGGCTTGTAGGGTGTATTATAAACCGGACTTGCCTTCACCACATTTTTCTTGCCCTTCTTTTTTTGTTGTCTTTCCACCCGCAAGGCTAGTTGAATGGCGGCATCCAAGGATTCTACAAGTTGTAACTCCATCACATCACCAATATCCTTATGCAACCCTCTTAGGAACCGTGCCAATATTTTTTCTTCCGGCTCCTCAAGATCACATCGGATCCGGAAGGTCTCAAATTCCATTAGATATTCTTCAACCGAGAGGTGCTCTTGTTTCAAGTTTTGGAGTTGATAAAACAACTCTTGTCTATAGTGGCTTGGGACAAATCTCCTCTTCATATGCAATTTCATGGCCCTCCAAGTGGTGATCTCCTCTTCACGGTCACGCCTTCTTTGGGCTCTCAAATTATCCCACCATAAGCTTGCATAGCCGTGGAACTCCAAAGCTACTAGTTGCAACTTAGATTTCTCCGAATAGTTATAGCAATCAAAAACTTTATCCACCTTATCCACCCAAGTCAAATATGTATCTCCATCACAAGAGCCATTAAAAGGAGGAATACTTAGCTTCACATGCCTCAAATCATCCTCACGGGGTTGTCTTTCCCGTGGCTGAAAATCATCCTCCGAATCTTCAAGTTCATACAATCGGCCTCGAGCATCTCCGGCTCTATTACCGGGAGTAACCAGGGGAGGTGGCCGTGGAGGATTTGGGGTCTCCATCCTTTGCAATAACATGTCCAACCTTCTATTGATGCCATCTATTTGGCTCTGAAAATCGGATTCACGCTCTTGGGATGATGTTGGTGGGGGAGGTGGTTCACTCGTTGATGGAAGGTCTCGGCTAGGCTGCAAAACAGCCCCACTTCTAGTGGTCATACCACCACTTTTATGTGCCATAAAAGAGTAGGGAAAGAATGGATTAAGGGTAAGGAACAAAGGAAAGAAGAGTTGTGCTCTGATACCAAATGACATGCTCCAAGATGCGGAGGTGCCGGAAATAAAAGTGAAGATTGTAATCTGCCCGGTAGGACAGGGAGTAAGGGAGAACAGGGGAGTGCAACGTTTATTTCTCCAAATGCATAAAGGTTTAGGTTATAAAACTCAGCCAACTTAAACTTAAGGGCATGGACTAAGTTTGACCAGATTTTCAGCTTAAAAGCACGTGCGGAACATTAAAATATAAGGAGACACTTTCAGATGCACAAGCAGACAAACAGAAAGAAACAGTGCAGGAGTGATGGGGGAACTTCTACACAACTTCCAATGCAGGGAGTCTGAGATCGTGAAAATAAGCAGACAACAACTTCAATCAAAGGGGAAGAGAATGCAAGTGGTTTTATAGAAAACACACACGTAGGCTAGGAGTTATGCTGGATAGAAAAATAATGGACAGAATTGCTCGATTTCAGGAACTCGGGTAGGAAACAGTGGAAAAACACAAGCATAACTTTTAAAAGGAGGTGGCTGTGGCTAAACGGAATGAACCATTGATTCAGGCCATGAAAGTGGGACTCACTTCTAGAAATTTGGGGGCTTTGGTCACAGGAAACAAAATGGTACAAAATGGACGATTGGAGCTCAAAGTCCACTCGGGAAAGTTCAAAACCAGCAAACAATACAACTAGCACAAATAAATGTAAACGCAAGTGGAAAGTAGGCTATGGGAGTTCCAAACTCGCCTTTGATCCTAACAAGTGAGGAAGAAAGGTTGGAATATGGTTTAATGACCCTAGCAAGATCACCAACACCAAGACAAACCAAAACAAGGATATTACTCACCTTGAACGAAATGCCGTGAGAAAGGAAAAAGAGGGTTTGAGAGCTTCAAGCTTTCAAGGTTTTCTTCAATTCTTTTCTGCCTCATCTAATGTGGGAGGAGGGATTCATACCCTTTCAAACTTACACAAAAGACAAAAACAATTAAAGACCTAAATTTAGAACTAATGAGTGGCTAAGTAGGAGGTAGGTGGGGAAAGGGGCCCACCTTCAACTTGCCTCCCAACTCAAACACTCCTTAGACCTAAACCACGTCTAAAGACTTTACAAAAATCAAGCTTCATGGGAAATAATATTTCCCAAAAGCTCCAACATGAAGGAGCCTAAATTGGTCCAATCCGAACCAATTTCCAGCAAATTGGTTCAAACCGAACCAATTTGTTTACATAAAAAATATCCCAAATATTTTAGTATTTTACAAACACAAAATTCAAACATCACTTGGTCATTCCTTGGAAGACTTCATCTTCCCAAGTAGTGGTGCATACGGCCTCCATTGTCCTTGAAACCGAGTGTAGTTATGTCCCGGGTGGTGAACTTGTCAAGGAAGATCTTGGATTTTCGACTAACTCCTTCTCTTCTTTATACTTCCATTGTAAGCAATGTTTGGGAAGTTCTTGATCTTGTTGTGAAGGAATATCTAGGAGCTCCAATGTAGGGAAAAATGTACCTGCAAAATCAACAAACATATTAGCTAAAAGTCTTGCACGGCTTCGAGTTGTTGCTCCTTCCGGTTGTGGATGAGTCCCGGGCACATCATTTCTTGTACTTGAAAATATATGGAAACCTCTCAAGAAACTCCACTCACTTTGCATGTCTCTTGCTGAGTTTTCCTTGGCTTCTAATATGCTTCAAAGCTTGGTGGTCTCTTTAGGAAGGAGATAATGCTGCCACACTTCAATTGTTCTCACCAAAGCATACATTTCTTTGTCTAAGTAGAGTAATTCAAGGCTACCCCTTTTAGCTTTTCACTAAAGTAAGCTACGGGCCTTCCTTCTTGCAGTAACACAGCCCCTATTCCTAATCCCGAAGCATCACAATCAATTTCAAACACCTTATTGAAGTTCGGGAGCATAAGGAGAGAAGCATTGCATAGGGCTTCCTTGATCCGATCGAAACTTTGTTGACATTCCGGGGTCCATTTAAAGTCCTTCCCCTTCTTGGTGCAATCCGTGAGAGGGGCCACAATGGTGCTAAACCCCTTTACAAACTTTCTATAGAAGGAAGCCAAGCCATGAAAACTCCTGATGTCCGAGACACCTTTTGGGATTGGCCATTCTCGAATAGCCTCAATCTTGCTTTGGTCTACTTCCATTCCTTCCTTGGAAAGTATAAACCCAAGAAAGTGCACATTTTCTTGGACATAGAACACTTCTTCAAATTACCAAACAACCGTGCACTTCTAAGTGTTTGAAACAAGGACCGAAGGTGTGCCAAATGCTTCAAATAATCTTCACTATAAACCAATATGTCATCAAAGTAAACTATCACAAATTTTCCCAAGTAATCTTTCAACACATGATTCATTAATCGCATAAAAGTACTTGGGGCATTAGATAGCCTAAATGGCATGACTAACCATTCATATAAGCCATACTTGGTTTTGAAAGCCATTTTCCACTCATCCCCTTCATGCATCCGTATTTGATGATAGCCACTTTTTAGATCAATCTTTGAAAAGAAAGCTGCCCCACTAAGTTCATCTAAAAGGTCCTCAAGCCGTGGTATTGGAAATCGGTACTTGATAGTAATGTGGTTGATTGCTCGGCTGTCAACACACATTCAGGGTGAACCATCCTTCTTTGGTACCAAAAGAGTCGGCACCGCACAAGGGCTGAGTGACTCCCAGATATAGCCCTTCTCCAAGAGCTCTTGCACTTACTGGTTAAGCTCCTTGGCTTCTTCAGGATTCATCTTATATGCTGGCCAGTTTGGAAGCACTACCCCGGGTTGGAGGTCAATCCGATGCTCAATCCCTCGGATATGAGGTAAGCCAATCGGTAGCTCCTCGGGGAACACATCTCCATATTCATCAATGAGTGCTAAAACTTCCTCCAGAGCTCCTTCTATTTCTTCCATTCTTTCCCGGAATAGGATCAATACAACTAGTTCTTCTTGGAGCACCACCCGAGATAGCTCCCTTTTGGTAATGAACAAAACTTTGTTGGAAACTTTCTCCCTTCTCAATCTCTCATCCCTAGCAATGTCTTCGGGTGCTAGTGGTGCAAGCTTGATGTTCCGGTTTTCCCACTTGAATGAATACTCATTGAATAAACCATCATGCATGGCGTGTCGATCAAATTGCCATGGTCTCCCGAGAAGAATGTGGCTGCATCCATAGGCAATATATCACAAAACACAGCTTCCTTGTAACTTCCAATTGAGAACTCCACTCTTGTGCGCTTAGTCACCTTAAGGTCCCCTTCATCATTCAACCATCAGAGCCTATAAGGAGTATGATGATCCTCGGTTTTAAGCCCCAATTTTTCTACAAGCTCGGTGGAGGCTACATTTGTACAACTTCCACCATCAATGATTAAGGAGCAAACTTTATCTTTGATCAAGCACCAGCTGTGAAATATGTTCTATCTTTGGATAGAATTTGTAACACCCGACTTTTTCCAAGTACTGTAAGTCCTATCAATGTTAAATGATGAACAAAGTTATCTGATTTTCGAAGAGATAAGTTCTTTAAATGAGTTTAAGTCCATCTAATGAAATTAAGTAAATTAGTTGATGGAACTATAGCAACAAAAATTACTCGATTTGGAGATTTCTAGAGAAAGTTATGAATTTTGGAAACTTACAATTGGTAACAACCACCGGGTTGAAGATCGATAACGAGGTAGTTTCAGTTTTCCCATTTTATCATGTGACAAATGAGCTTAATTGACAAAGAAATCTTCTAAGAAATTGTAGAAGACATAAAAATGAGAATACTGATAGGTTAAACAACTCAATAGGAGTTAGGGCTGGGCGCGGGTCAATTCGAGTCGGGTCAGGGAAAATCTTGACCCGACCCGAATCCGATAGGGGAAAAAAAGTTGACCCGATAACGACCCGACTCGATAAGGGAAAATCTTGACCCGACTCACTCCTTATCGGGTCTTTATCTGGTCCTTATCAGGTCAACGACCGTTAAAAAAAAATTCAACGAGAAAGTTGGTGCTTGTGGGAGGAGGGGGTTTCCCAAGCAGGCTGGTCCGGGTGGAGGAAGGGGAGAGAGGGGGGAAGTCTGATTGATAAGGGGGTGGAGATGGGGGAAGTGGGGGAGGGAGGGATGAGGGAAGGTGGGGAGGGGGGGGACCAGGGTTGGTTGGTTTTGGGTTGGTAATAAGGTATCTGGTTGGGTTTGGGTTAGAGGTAGGGAGGGAGAAAGGCTAATTGGTTCGGGGGTAATTCTTTTCGGGGTTTTCCTTTTGGTTTTCACCACTTGACTAGATCCATTGTTGGAAGCCGGTTTCCCCATCAGACGGGAGGGCAGGATGGCAGCGGGGGTAGGTGAGAGATTTGAAGGGTAATGAGAACTTCGGACACGTGGCACAATTACCAGACTTAGAAGGATATTTGAGGTCTGCAGAAGGGGTGATGGCTAGGGTGGTGAGAGAATGTTCTGCAGCTTGGGGGATAAAATAAAATAGGCCAATTGATGATGATTGGAATTTTGAAGACGCGGGATGGGGGGGAGAGGGCTGGCTGCCCCTTCGCCAAAAATTCAACGACCGGAGGAGGAAGCTAAAACGTCGAATGAGGTGTTAAAGGAAGCAGCATTTGGAACAAGACGAGACCGAAAATGCAAGCTTGGCACCACCGATTCTTGGCCGTCCAGAAAATTGAAGTCGCAGGTGGAGTTGAGGGTCAACGAAGTTGCCGGAGACAGCGGCGGAGAGCTGGGGCCAAAGATTCCAGGGTCTATAGCAGGGGGAACCAGGTAGCAAGGGGAGGAATCTTTGGCGAAGGGGCGAGCGAGAAAGTCCTGGAGGTTAACACGGCGGAAATCGGTGGCGGGATTCGTAAGTTGGAGGACGAAGAAGAAGAAGAAGAAGAGAGGGAAAGGAAGAGAAGACAATTATATGCGGGTCAAGCGGGTCAAGCGGGTCAACCCAAACAGACCCGCTAACCCCCTAACGACCCACAAACTTTTAATTTTTTAAAGTGTTAACCCGTTACCCGACCCATTACGACCCGTTAACTTGCGGGTTGGGTTTGACCCGCGGGTCGGGGCGGGTTTGCCCACCCCTAATAGGAGTTGTGGTGAAAAAGTTATGAAATATTTAAGAGATTTAAGTTGACACCTCGTGCTTAGGTGCCACCTCGTGGTGACTCTTCACCTTCCACCTCAAGACAAAAGTTCAGCCTTCAGGTCATTATGCACGACAATCTCTCTCTCCTTTCTGAATTCTCTCGAGTGAAGAAAGGGCTTTAGGGTTTTAGTAGAAGAGGGTGAGATTAGAGTTAGAAGAAGTGTGATTTGACCCTCAACCTTTCGGAGTAAAGTGTTCTACTCTTCAATCCGGATCTTTTGAGGTAAGAATCATCCTAACCACGTCTCTAATGCTCACTTATGGGTTGAAATGAGTTATAATGGATGGAGTGGACGTTTTATTGTTTGAATGCATGAAATAGTCAAGGAAATTTCATGAATATACATGTTTTAGGGCATTCTGCCCGATTTTGGAAATGAGATTGGTACAAGACTTATAAGTTAAACTTTGGTCTCGACGTCTTCTAATGAATTGTAGCTAACAATCTAAGGTTGATATTAGTATTTTTTTATATCTATTAGCCTAGTGTAGCAAAAGTTGTGATGTCGGAAATTGATGTAAAAACCGGGTATGCACAAAAGGGTCATGTCATACCCGATTTCAGAGATGTAGAATTTATGATGTCTTTAATTAAGCATCTGATCACGACGTATTCTAAGAAAATAGATTAGACATCTTAAGAATTAAATTGGTACCTTAAGTGTTTTTATCAGAGTTCTATAGCTCAGGTTATGGATGCTGCAAGTTTCTGGTAAAAAGGGGATATTTCAGGTTTTGCTTCTACTGTTTCATTTTGAAATTTTAAGGTATATAAGCAAGCTCATTGGAACCTTAAGGACTCAGAATAGTGATCATAAGCTAAGGAGATCAAGTAAGTAACTCATGCTTGTGAATGGCCCTTTGAGGGACTACATTACAAAGAGGTTGTTAGGTATTGTAAGTTAGATAAAACTTAAGATATATTGTATGCTGTTTTGGGGTGATCACACCGTGCACCGACCCAATAATATGTGGTTGATTGGTGTATGTTTGCTATTGAATTGTGATTGCTAGTATGTACTCATCACTTAAGTATCTTAAGAACGAAAAATAGTTAATAGAGGTCATGGACTTACCTTTGGTGACGAATGCGTTATGTTGATTGTTTTTATGTTAAGCATCTAAGTTATGCACGTATTAAGTTATGTCATCAAGCATTACATTCATGCATCATATTTTTCAAAACGATACGAAAATGTTTTGAGCATGTTTTCAAAATGTCACCCAACGGATGATGAGAGTGGTATGGGACACAATCTTCATCCATGCATGTTATAACGTAAAGATCAATTAAGCAAGAATGTTATGTATGTATGTAAATGGTTACGTGGACAGGCGGTGATGAGTTAGGCGTGACCTAAGACGTCTTCTCATCCCTTGAGATAGGCTGCCGACCTAAGGGCATCAAAAGTCTATTCTCTTTACCTAGAGTTGGATTAAAGGGGCAGGGTGCCGAGATAAGGGTGGTATGGGGCCTTATGTGCCTTCCTCTCTAGATCTTATTCCACTAACTCATGTAAATGAAAGTTAAGTTATAAAAGAAACGAAACGAAATGAATGTGCATTGATTTAAGACATGGCATGTGTATGTAGATCATGTAGGAAACATTTCATTTTACTTACTGAGCCTTAGGCTCATAGTTTAAGCTTTGTAATGTAGGTGAGGAAGATGAGATTGAGGGGAATGACTCTCCATGCTTGCTGTAGAGATAGCATGACGGATGGAGTACGTCCAGGCAAAAGTTCAGCTATCAGCGTGAAGACGACCGGTGGGCGGCTCATGTTTTTCTTGTGTAATAGTTATGTACAAATGGAGTATATAGTTTTGAAAACTAAATTTTTTTTATGTTCTTTGTAAACATATAATAATAAAAGTTTGGTTTTGTTAAAGTACTATATGATGTAAAATAATATATGTTTTGATATTGAAGAACAAGTATGTAAATATTGTACGCTTCCTCTATGATTTTAAATTAATAATGTGGAATGAAATTTTAGAAAGAAAACTTTTTACATGATGTATTTTCTACGTAAGAAAAGTAAGGGTCGTAACAGTTGGTATCAGAGCACACCGGGTTTTAAAATTGGTTCTGCAGACTACGTGATAGCTCAAATTTTGCATGGAAATACTTCATCCATTGTAAGTAATGTGTGAATTATTATTGTTGTTTGTATGCTTATTGTTTGCTAACCATTTAGGAATAAAACAAGATGGTAAGAGGACGTGAAAGAGAAACTGGTGACAGAGATGAAACTCTTAATCGATTGACTGATCTAGTGGACAGGCAGTTCCAACAGTTGGAACGATTTATGGCACGAGAACAAGAAGCTTCTCACTCAAATACCTCGGGTGAGTCAAGTTGTGAAAGGTTCTGACGACTTCGTCCACCCAGCTTTGATGGTCAATCAAGTGATCCAACATCTGCAGAGGAATGGATTCGGACATTGGAAGACATGTTCGATTATTCCAAGATTGAAGACACGGAGAAGGTATCTTGTGGAATTTATATGTTGACCAAAGATGCTCGTTATTGGTGGGACACCGTCAAAACCACCACTAACGTGAAAGAAATGTTATGGGAGGAATTTAAGTGTTCTATGATAAATACTTCACCCACGCTGATCGAACCAATAAGTTGGTGGAGTTTACTCAACTGAAGCAAACGGGTTCGGTGTCGGATTATGTACGAAAATTTGAATCACTTTCTCGATTTGCTCCTCATTTGGTGGCTAGCAACGAGAACAAAGTGCACCAATTTGTACAAGGATTAAAAGCTGAGATTTTTAGAGGAGTAAAGATCTCAGGAACCAGAAGAGTATTGTATTCAGATTTAGTCTCAAAAGCTTTAGAAGTGGAGGAAGCTGAGACAAAGTATCAAAAACAACGGGAACCACTGCAACAGCCACAAAGGAGGTTTTTCAGAGAAGTACCACCCCATCAAGTCAAAGGGTGGCAACAACAGAAAGGCATTAAAAGACCCAGTGAAAGCAAAATGGAACAGGGCAAAGAAAAACGCATCCAAGGGGGCCAATTAGTTAACCAGTGGCCCAAATGCCAAAAACGCCATCCAGGAGAATGCATAGCAGGAACTGGGAAATGTTTTATATGCAAAGAGGAGGGGCATATGGCTAGAAACTGCCCAAAGGCGAATAAGCAACAGACAAAGGTCGCACCAAGAATATTCTCTCTAATCGAACCGGATTGTGATGAGCAACCAGCGGTTATTTCAGGTACCCTTCTTATTAATGAAGTGCCTGCTTATATATTGATTGATTCTGGTGCCACACATTCATTCATATCATCTGCATTTATGGTGAAATTGAATTGCTCGCCAGTGGTAGCTGAACATCGTTATGATGTGATGTTACCATCGGGGGAACAATTATGTTTGAATCATGTCGTGTTGGATTGTATTGTTTCCGTAGATGACAAGAAACTATGTGTCGATCTCATAGTTATGGATATGTGGGGTTACGATATTATTTTGGGTATGGATTGGTTATTTCAGCATTTTGCAACCATTAACTGTAGAACCAAGATTTATTTTCAACCTCCGAATGTTGAATGGTATTCTTTACAAGCGATGAAGAATACCAACAAAATATCTGTTGTGTCTTCGCTTAAGGCCCAACAACTGTTGAAAAGTGGATGTTTGGGGTTTTTAGCAAGCGTGATTGATGTACAAAAGAAAAGTATTGTGAAACACCATGATATATCGATAGTTCAGGATTTTCCAGAAGTGTTTTTGGATGATCTACCTGGACTTCCTCCTGATAGGGAAATCGAATTTGTGATCGATGTATCCTGGAGCAGAACCTGTATCGAAGAACCCCTACAGAATGGCACCAGCTGAATTAAAAGAATTGAAAGCACAACTTGAAGAGTTGGTTAATAAGTGATTTATACGACCGAGTTTCTCACCTTGGGGAGCCCCGGTTTTATTTGTGAAGAAGAAAGATGGCTCAATGAGGATGTGCATCGACTACAGAGAATTGAATAAGTTGACAATAAAGAATAAGTACCCTCTACCGAGAATCGACGACTTATTCGATCAATTACAAGGTGCACGTATATTTTCGAAGATAGACCTTCGATCGGGGTATTATCAATTGAAAGTCAAAGCCGAGGATGTTCCGAAAACTGCATTCAGAACTAGATATGGGCACTATGAATTTTTGGTTATGTCTTTCGGTTTAACGAATGCCCCAGCAGCTTTTATGGATTTAATGAACAGGGTGTTCCGAGAATATTTAGACAAGTTCGTGATTGTCTTCATCGATGATGTGTTAATTTATTCACGAACCGAAGAAGAGCATAAAGAGCATCTGCAGGCCGTTCTATCTATTCTCAAGCTACACAAGCTGTATGCAAAATTTTCGAAGTGTGAATTTTGGTTGGATCGAGTCAATTTTCTTGGACATGTTATATCCAAGGATGGTATTTCAGTTGATCCGACTAAAATTCAAGCTGTATTGGATTGGCCACAACCGAAAAATGTTAGTGATGTAAGAAGTTTTCTTGGGTTAGCGGGTTACTATCGGAAGATTCATTGAAGGATTTTCGAAGATTGCAATTCCTTTGACCCGCTTAACGAAGAAAAATATAAAGTTTTGGTGGTCAGAGCAGTGTGATCGGAGTTTCCAAGAATTGAAGCAAAAATTAACGACAACTCTGGTATTAACACTTCCAACTGAGGACGGGAAATTATGTATGTATTGTGATGCATCGAAGATCGATTTAGGATGTGTATTGATGCAAGAGGAGAAAGTAATTGCCTATGCTTCTAGGCAATTAAAAAGCTATGAACAGAACTACCCCACGCACGATCTGGAGTTAGTGGCAGTGGTATTCGCATTAAAAATCTGGAGACATTACTTATATGGAAAGCAATACGAAATATATTCAGATCACAAGAGTTTGAAGTACCTGTTTACACAAAAAGAATTAAACACGAGACAACGACGGTGGCTGGAATTTGTTAAAGACTATGATTTTGAAATTAAGTATCATCCAGGAAAAGCCAACGTTGTAGCTGATGCGCTAAGCAGGACGTCAACACTAATGCATTCGAAAATATCAGCAATGTCGGCAATTCTTGAATCTGAAATTCAAAGATTTGATTTGGAGATTATTTCAGAAACAGCAACTATGCTTACGGCATTGTCATTAAAACCGACACTAATTGATAAGATTAAGGGAGCTCAGAAGGAAGATCCAGAATATAAGCGTTATATGTTGGGAAAAGTACCAAAATCTTTGGAATTGAGTTGTACCGAGGATGGTATATTAAAGTTCAGAAACAGATGGTTCGTACCGGATAGTCAAGGATTACGAAAAGAGGTATTGACGGAAGCTCATTTGTCTATATTTTCAATTAATCCAGGAAGTACAAAAATGTACAGAGATTTAAGACAACACTTTTAGTGGCCCGGAATGAAGAAAGATGTGGTTAAACATGTGGAGCTTTGCCACATTTGTCAGCAAGTTAAGGCTGAGCATCAACGGCCATCTGGGAAATTACAGAACTTGCCAATTCCATAATGGAAGTGGGAACATATCGCTATGGACTTCGTAGTTGGGTTGCCAAGAACTACGAAAGAACTTGATGCAATATGGGTTGTGGTGGATCGATTAACAAAATCGGCCCATTTCCTAGCAATTAAGTTAAGTTCGAGCATGGATCGGTATGCTGAGCTGTATATTCAAGAGATTGTGAGATTACATGGAGTTCCAGTCTCCATTGTTTCTGACCGTGACCCGAAGTTTACTTCAAAGTTTTGGAGGAGTCTGCAAAAGGCTATGGGGACGAGCTTAAGTTTGAGTACTACATTTCATCCCCAAACGGATGGTCAAACAGAGAGGACCATACAAATCTTGGAAGATATGCTGCGAGCGTGTGTGCTCGAATTCCAAGTTACATGGAATAAACTACTGCCTTTGGTGGAGTTCACTTACAATAATAGTTTCCAAAGCACCATTGGTATGGCACCGTATGAAGCACTTTATGGTCGAAAGTGTAGATCTCCACTATATTGGGATGAAGTTGGAGAAGCTCAATTTTATGGTCCCGAAATNTTTAAGTCCATGTAATGAAATTAAGTAAATTAGTTGATGGAACTATAGCAACAAAAATTACTCAATTTGGAGATTTCTAGAGAAAGTTATGAATTTTGGAAACTTACAATTGGTAACAACCACCGGGTTGAAGATCGATAACGAGGTAGTTTCAGTTTTCCCATTTTATCATGTGACAAATGAGCTTAATTGACAAAGAAATCTTCTAAGAAATTGTAGAAGACATAAAAATGAGAATACTGATAGGTTAAACAACTCAATAGGAGTTGTGGTGAAAACGTTATGAAATATTTAAGAGATTTAAGTTGACACCTCGTGCTTAGGTGCCACCTCGTGGTGACTCTTCACCTTCCACCTCAAGACAAAAGTTCAGCCTTCAGGTCATTATGCACGACAATCTCTCTCTCCTTTCTGAATTCTCTCGAGTGAAGAAAGAGATTTAGGGTTTTAGTAGAAGAGGGTGAGATTGGAGTTAGAAGAAGTGTGATTTGACCCTCAACCTTTCGGAGTAAAGTGTTCTACTCTTCAATCCGGATCTTTTGAGGTAAGAATCATCCTAACCACGTCTCTAATGCTCACTTATGGGTTGAAATGAGTTATAATGGATGGAGTGGACGTTTTATTGTTTGAATGCATGAAATAGTCAAGGAAATTTCATGAATATACATGTTTTAGGGCATTCTGCCCGATTTTGGAAATGAGATTGGTACAAGACTTATAAGTTAAACTTTGGTCTCGACGTCTTCTAATGAATTGTAGCTAACAATCTAAGGTTGATATTAGTATTTTTTTATATCTATTAGCCTAGTGTAGCAAAAGTTGTGATGTCGGAAATTGATGTAAAAACCGGGTATGCACAAAAGGGTCATGTCATACCCGATTTCAGAGATGTAGAATTTGTGATGTCTGTAATAAAGCATCTGATCACAACGTCTTCTAAGAAAATATAGTAGACATCTTAAGGATTAAATTGGTACCTTAAGTGTTTTTATCAGAGTTCTATAGCTCAGGTTATGGATGCTGCAAGTTTCTGGTAGAAAGGGGATATTTCGGGTTTTGCTTATACTGTTTCATTTTGAAATTTTAAGGTATATAAGCAAGCTCATTGGAACCTTAAGGACTCAGAATAGTGATCATAAGCTAAGGAGATCAAGTAAGTAACTCATGCTTGTGAATGACCCTTTGAGGGACTACATTACAAAGAGGTTGTTAGGTATTGTAAGTTAGATAAAACTTAAGATATATTGTATGCTGTTTTGGGGTGCATCACACCGTGCACCGACCCAATAATATGGGGTTGATTGGTGTATGTTTGCTATTGAATTGTGATTGCTAGTATGTACATATCACTTAAGTATCTTAAGAACGAAAAATAGTTAATAGAGGTCATGGACTTACCTTTGGTGACGAATGCGTTATGTTGATTGTTTTTATGTTAATCATCTAAGTTATGCACGTATTAAGTTATGTCATCAAAGTTAAGTTATAAAAGAAATGAAACGAAATGAATGTGCATTAATTTAAGACATGGCATGTGTATGTAGATCATGTAGGAAACATTTCATTTTACTTACTGAGCCTTAGGCTCATAGTTTAAGCTTTGTAATGTAGGTGAGGAAGATGAGATTGAGGTGAATGACTCTCCATGCTTGCTGTAGAGATAGCATGACGGATGGAGTACGTGCAGGCAAAAGTTGAGCTATCAGCGTGAAGACGACCGGTGGGCGGCTCATGTTTTTCTTATGTAATAGTTATGTACAAATGGAGTATATAGTTTTGAAAACTAGATTTTTTTTTATGTTCTTTGTAAACATATAATACTAAAAGTTTGGTTTTGTTAAAGTACTATATGATGTAAAATAATATATGTTTTGATATTGAAGAGCAAGTATGTAAATATTGTACGCTTCCGCTATGATTTTAAATTAATAATGTGGAACGAAATTTTAGAAAGAAAACTTTTTACATGATGTATTTTCTACGTAAGAAAAGTAAGGGTCGTAACACTTAGTGCTTGGGGCATAGGCCTTAGGACTATGGGGTTAAGGCTTGAGCTTTGGGCTTTAGGCTCGTCAAGTTCCTTCTTGTTGGGACTTAGGGAAAACCTATTTTCCAAGTGAATTCTGTAATTTTGTTGGCAACTTGGACGTGCGATAGAGTCAAGAGCTGGTGGAGTGGGAGGCAAGTTGATGGTGGGCCCTTTTTCCACCAAACACCTACTATTACCACTCATTTAGTCCCTATTTTAGGCTAGAGTCTAATTTTTTCTTTTGTTGAAGGTTGGGAGGGTATGATACTCTACCTTCACGTATTGTAATGCAGAAAAGAATTAGACAAATTTGAAGAAGCTTGAAGCTCTCAAAATCTCCTCCTTTTCTCTCGGCAATTTGGAGCTTTGGTGAGTAATATCCATAGTTCTATTTTCTCTCGGCACTAAGCCCCTAAAACCTGGATTAGGGATTTGGGCTTTGGGCTTAGGGATTTGGGAGTAGGGCTATGGCTTAAGGGTGCGGGCTTAGGTCTTTTAGCTTAAGGCTTTGAGCTTCAGGTTTTGACCTTAGGTCTTTAGATTTAGGTTTTAGGGCTTAGGCTTAGAGCTTAGGTCTTTGGGCTTTGGGCTTTGGGCTTTGGGCTTTGGGCTTTGGGCTTTGTGGTTAGGGCTTTGGGTTTAGGGCTTAGGGCTTAGGTTTTACAGCTTAGGGCTTAAGTTATAGAACTTTGGGCCTTGGACTTTCGGCTTATGGTTTAGGGCTTAGGGCTTAAGTCTTAGGGCTTAAGGCTTTAGGCTTAGGTCTTTGGGCTTAGCGCTTTGGGAGTTCGGGCTTAGGTCTTTGACTTGGCTTTGAACTTTCAACTTTGAGCTTAGGGCTTTGAGCTTTAAGCTTACGACTTTGAGCTTTGGCCATATGGCTTAGGGCTAGGACTTAGAGCTTTGATCTGTGGGCTTAGGGCTTTAGTCTTTGGACTTAAGGCTTAAGGCCTAAATTGTAGGATCGTGTTTAACCTAAAAGGGGGGGTGAATTAGGTTAATAGATATTTAATTCGTTTAGTATAAATTCNTAAGAGATTAAGTTCTTTTTCAATTGGAATTTCTTCCTTTGGTGTTTTCGAACATCCAAAGATTCGGTCTCCGATTCACCTTGAATCGGCCACCGAAAGACAATCCGGAGTTGATCGAATTTCTGAGCTAATTCGATTAATCCTTGCCTCAATTTTCCAACCTTCTTCAAGGATCTCAAGAGAAGTTGAGGGTCATTCAGCTCATCATCCATCCTTTGTTGATTTTACAATCAATATCCTTCAAAACCCTAATCCGTTCCCTAACCAAATCACCTCTCTATCCGAATTGATATCTTCCAATTCCTCCATCCAATTCCTCTAAATTTTTGAAGAATTATCCCATATTCATCCCCCAAGAATCCTTCAAAAATCCAGAACAAAACTCACTCTCAATCACAAGATTTGATTCCGTTTTCAACCACCAATCAGCATCCCGGAAATCCCAGAGTCACCTACCTTACCAATTCCATAACTCCCGATTCCACCGTCTATTACCTCTAAAATTTTTAGGAGATCATCCTCATTTATCCCCAAAGATCTCATAAAAATTTCAGATCGAAGCTCGCACACAAACGAGAGATCTGATTCGTCCATTCTCCTAACAATTTTTCCGAAAATTCTGGGATTCTCTTAGATTTCCACCTCTCTCGGTTTGACCTATCTCCACACCTAACCTAAAGCGTGTCACCATACTTGGTCTCGAATGTAGTTTTCCATTCATCTCCGTTCTTCATTCTTATTTGATGATAGCCACTGTTCAAGTACGCCTTAGAGAAGGAAGATGCCCCACTGAGTTCATCCAATAAGTCTTCAAGTCGTGGAATAAGATATCTATACTTGATAGTGATTTGATTAATGGCCCGACTATTCACACACATTCAGAAACTTCCATCTTTCTTAGGCACTAAGAGAGCAGGAACAACACTAGGGCTTAAAGATTCTCGAATATAACCCTTAGTAAGAAGTTCTTGAGATGAACGTTTAGTTTGCGATGAACGTTTAGTTTGGGAAGAAACACATGGACGAATTTGGGTTATCAACTTCTTTTGGTGGTTAAATGGTTTACAACTTCTCATCCTTCTAACATGTGGTGATAATGTGAAGTCTTGGTGCCCTAAAGGAGTGAATATAGAAAACACCGTGCATGGAAAGAATGATTACTTTCGGAAATCACAATAGGTGTGCATCCGCCACAATTGGTTAGTAGTTCCTTTCTTGCTAACTAATAGCTCCAAAGATTTTATAGTACTTATGCATATTAGATCCCATGAATACTTGGAAGAATACATTGCTGATTATTATGGGAACACTATGGATTATAATTGGGATAATGAAACTAGTGTTGAGCTAGTTATTTGGTTGTTTAGTACAAACCGGATTATTGAATATTTTGCCATGGAAAGAAATGTGTTGTGGTGAAAGACATTGAATCTTATGAGTCAAAATTAGAAGTTATTCAAAGTTGGCACACTCTTAAGGCGGCCTTAAGCCCAGATAATTTTTTTGATAAGGTAATCGACCCAAGAACATGCAAGTTTGAGTTACTCGAGAATTATGGAATTTCAGCCACATTTAATGTTCGATATCTTTCTCCCTTTGCTGGATTTGATGAAGATGAACAAGATGGAGATGACTTTCCACTGGATTTGAGGTCAAATCCTCAAGAACCCTGGGAGGATGACATGCCACAGATTGGCATGCCAAGCGAAGCAATCACCCGAGCCCGAGCTCGGAATTTTTCTAATATGTTTGTTAATTTTGCAGGAAAATTAATTGAAGAATTATACATTTCGAAGCAAACTTTGGAGGATCAAACAAGGCCAAAACACGTGATAACTTGGCGTGGTGAAGAGGTGAATTTGCAACCTAAAAACGAGACCGCCGGACTCGAGGCCGCACCCGAACCCGATTGAAGTTTACTTTGCATGGCGAGTTGGAGTCACATGCAAACATACACAATCATCCCACGACTCAACTCATCAACACTTCAATGGAGTGAAGGAATTTTATTGCATTTTTTAGTATAATTTTACTTTAATTTTTACGTACATTTTAGGAGAACCCGAGAGGGTTTCTCGGCTAGATACATTTTAGTTATTTTGCATGCTTTTGCATGGGGTTTTGCATGAGGGATTCTTGGCTGAAAGAAGGGTATTTTGGGCAAATAAAGAAGGGCAATTTGGCTGAAGGGGTGCAACATCACGTGGCCATCACCTTCTTGCATTCTCATTGGTCTAATTTTCCCTCCTTTATTTTCATTTTGCATGACTTTGGCTCATAATTTTCCCTTATTTTTTTTCCTCTCTTTCCAGCTGATAAAACCTTCCCCAATGCTGGCTTGAAGTTTTCAATTTAGAATTTGAATTAAAGTTGCTTTGAGCATCTCCCTCTCATGTGCATTTCAGACTTCAAAACCGGCAGCCGGCGCACCTTCGGTTACCATAGGTCATCTCAAAGGAATCCTCCCTCTGAGCTGGAGATTTCTTGGTGCTTCAATACTCCAGCCTTCTTCAAGGACTTTAGGGTGAGGTTGAAGGTCACAAGCTCTTCCTTCCATCAATATTTTTCGTTTGGTTTTAGTTCTTTCTGCCGGCAGATTTCCGGCCACCACCAAAAACGCCGTTACTGTTCCATTGATTTTCAACCGGTCCATCAGCGAGAATTCTCTTGTTTTTGGATGATTGTTTTTCAACCTACTCCCAAAGTTCCCCTAAAAAATTTCAGCCCAAAACTCATCCGCATCATCGAGATATCGCCGTCC
>QAOC01011820.1:0-14898 GCA_003255005.1 Begonia fuchsioides | reverse complement strand
TCAGTGATTATCATTCTGAGCATCAAACTTCCCACCTACATTATGAAGTCTTTCTAATGAGCCTAAAACTCAGTAAGACATGAAAACTATAAAATATATAACATGTCATGAACTTTTGTAAAACTATGCAATTTCATTTTGATTGTGACATTCATTCTTTTCTTTAGTTACAGTAGCTATGAGATTATTGTGAGGCGAACTATGATGAGAAATTGAGAGGTTAACTATGACGTCCACGTGAGACAACCATCTTAAATCCCTCCTCAACAACAAACTGTTACATGGATTCACGAATCTTCTTTTGTTCTTTCTTTGTATAACGTTCTGTTGTCTATGAAAATCATGCATGAGAAATTCATTTTCGTTATTTTAAGTAAAACATAATGCATGATTCATGTACAATGCTTAATAAACAAAACATGCATTTATCATATCATTGATTCTACCAAACAATATCAACCAAGCACACAAACAACCCTCAAATAAATTGAGGTCGGTGTATTGTGCATTACACCCCAAGTAGTCCAGTATATCAAAGCATTAACAAACAATAATCTTAATCTTTATAATGTAGTCTCACTTAAGGGCCAATCACATGCATCATAATCTTACCTTAGGTCCTTAGCTTCAATATAATCACTTGATCACTTAATCTTCACCACTTAGCAATATGGTAATCCTAACAAAATAAAAGAGAACACAAATTCAAAGTTTTAGAAAAATGTCACGTTTTGTAGTAACTTTAAACTGTTGTAACTCGAGCTACACCAATCCAATAAATTCGATTCATGTGGAATAATTCTCCTTAGGATGTATAATATAAATCATTACGATAGGTAGGATCCATCTGACGATCATAAATCATTGATAAATCTCAATTTCCCAAAACTGTTCCAAACTATAACTTTTCAAGTTACTGCTATAAAACAGAAACTTCAAAATTCTATATCTCAATTTCTACTTATCCGAGTGAGACAAATTAGGTGTCTATGTAATCCCTAAGATGTCTACTTCAATTCACCAGAAGATGTAAAAATCATTTGAGACCTCTAAACTTACATTATATACCTAACCCTAAAACTACTTTTAATGATCCGGTTTTTGCATCACTTTTTATTAAACTTCACAAATATGCAAATTTTACCATTACGAACCTTACCCTCAGATTAGAAATGATATTAGGGTAGAAGTGAATACCTTAGAGCAGAGAAACTCGAACCAAATCTTTTGGGTCGAAGATTCTCTCCTTTCTTCCTTTTCTTGCTTCTAGAGTACACTAAACCCACTTTAAATGCACTAATTCTTCACAAACTTTTTAACCTACCAAAACATTTTCACTTGATCTTCCAAATATAGAGAGAAATAGGAAGAAAAGCCGAAGAATTTCGTGAGTTTCTCTATAAATGAAACTCTCTAATTAACTTAAAACATTTGAAAAAACAAAAGAAGATGGAGGTGACACTAAATAGCATGAGGTGTCACCATTAACTTAATCCAAACCCTTAGTTGCTCACTTAGTAATCCAATCACAATTCAACATATTCAACATTATTATTATCCAAAGTGAAAAAAAAATAACATACACATTCACTACAAAATCATAATGTACAAAAAGTGTGGGTGTTATATAAGCAACTGAAATGTCTTATAAAAACAATAGTGGTAGAAAAGATTCAATAGGTAGATCTAAGTCAAGGAACAAAAATAAAGTTTTTTTTGTCAAAAATAATGAAATATAAAATAAAATCAGAGTATTATAAATTAAGAAAAAAAAAGAGAAAAGAATAAGTTATTCATAAGAAAAATCAACAGAAAAGTGTTGTACCGAGTAAAATTAAAGTGACGAATATGAATATATTCTTAAAGTGTTTGATGAAACTCATGATCATTAGAGAAGTAGATTCTTAATCTAAATTGGTCGCTTCGTATGTCTCAATTGAGATTGATTTTCAACATATGATCTCCTAACATAAGGGCGTCGTACCAATTAGAAATAATGAGCTCATTTTCAGAGGAGCATTAGTTAACACCTCCAGCAAGTTACTTTTAAATTTTCAGCATTTACTTTGACCTACACATGATGTTATTCTCGTTTCCAGACGCTGACCGAACACGAAAAGTTGTGTAGGAGAGTAGGATTACTACAAAAGAGAGTGGTGTAAGAGATCTCAGAAATAGCGAGAGAAAGGAAACGTAACAAGAGAAAAGAGATCAGAGAAAGCTAGAAGACTTATCTGGTGATCATGTGTGAAAAGCTTTCGAATTTCAAGAGTCTGTAAATCACCGAAAAAGAGGAGACGATGGCTGTAGAATTCTAGATCCATATATGGGCGAAGCGTGAAGTGTTTGTACTCTTCTTGTTTGCCCGATGAAAAAGTGGTGATTCCACGAATCATTACTTTGGGAATTAGCCGTACAGTGTTGACACTGCGCAACACTGCGCAGCTTGCTGCTGTAATTCTGGACTACGCTGGCCCTGAGATGATTGAGGTAGGTCGAACGATCAATGCTTTTCTCATTTGTATTGGATTTGTGAACTCGACCCAAGATAGGCTACGGAACTGGTAAAATTGTGGACGACGATTTGTGATTCTAGATTGATAAGATCAGTTTTGATCTTCAGTTTTGATACGGATTTGTAAGCTACTCCACGAACGCGGAGATGGAAAGCGCCCTTGGGTTTCTCAATGGAATGGTGAATTTTTTTTATCCATGGTGGATGCTTTGACTGAAGGATTGTTACATTCCTCCGCCATTTTATATGCGCAGGAGCTTGAAGGATGGGCGATCAGGGTGAGCTTGGCAAAAGGGAAACGAGCTCAGTGCTGATTGTGGAGGCATCATTGACGGCGGATGGTGGTCGGAACTTCGATCAAGGGCTACGCCGAACTGAGATATGGAGAAAAGAAATGGATCTGCCATGATCAAATGCTGCCTCGAAAAGGGTTGGATCGAAGTCGAAAATGGCTTCCGAAGAATTGTGCATCCGAGAGCCGTTTGCAAACGTAGTTGCTCTAGAAGAATGGATCCTTTAATTTCAAAAACTCTAAAATTAGAAAAAACAGGAGGTCCTCTCTTTTCCCCGTAATCTTCGTCTTTCTCCCTGCAAGTCTTACCATGTAATTGCAGACTCGTACAAATCTCTCTCTCTCTCTCTCTCCTAACATCTTCTTACCATTTCTTTTCTTTCTTTTTCGTTTTCTTCTTGGTTTCTCTTCAACGTCGGGAAATCTCCATTTCTTTCTTTCTCCCAGCTTCGATCTGTATCGATCATTGCGAGGATCGATACAGATTGAAGACGAAAATCTGGTTTTATTTCACTCCGAGACTTTCGGCCGGAGGCAAATTAAAGCAAGAGGTGGCGGTTATCTTCCACCATGTCCATTTTAGCGCCGTTCCAGCTCCTGGAACTCAATCTTATTTCCGCTCAGGATTTAGCGCCTGCTACTCGCTCGATGAGGACCTACGCCGTCGCATGGGTCCACCCCGACAGAAAGCTGTCGACCCGAGTCGACACCCACGGTCACAACAACCCCACCTGGAATGACAAGTTTGTCTTTCGCGTCGACAACGAATTTCTGCTCAGTGATACGTCGGCGGTCATGATCGAGATTTACGCTCTTCATTGGTTCAGAGATATTCACATCGGCACCGTTCGGATTCTGGTGGGTAATCTCATTCCCACGCCGCCTAGGCTCCACCCTTACAATAAACAGCCTCAGGTGGGTATGCGGTTCGTGGCGCTCCAGGTCCGACGCCAGTCCGGTCGCCCGCAAGGGATTTTGAACATTGGAGTGGCGCTGCTTCATAGCTCGATGCGGAGCATGCCTTTGTATTCTCAAATAAGCACCTCAGCCGTTGGATATCGCCAGCTGATGGGAGAGGATTCTTCTCATCTCAATCATCACCATAATATTAACAATCCTCACACCCATCTCATGAATAATACCAAGCCGGAGCTCCGGCGAATAAAAAGTGATACGAGTTCCATGGTTGTCAGCTCCGAGCGTAGAGGATCTGAGTTATTGGGGATTAATGGGAGAGTTGGCACTAAATCAAAAGCTAGCTCCATGGTCAGCTGCGCAGAAGATGCCAGGAAGAAGAAGAAGAAGAAAAAGAAAGGATGGTCAAAAGCCAGCTCGTTGATCAGTGTCTCTAGATCTGCCATTAAGGGAAAAAAGGAGAAGAAAGGGAAATCTAGATCTCTTATAAGCGGCTCGGAGCTTGAGGACTTGCAAAATAAAGAGAAACGTTGGAAGCCAAGATCCATAGTCAACGGCATAGAAGCAACGGAAACTTGTAAGGACGCCAGAAATGAAGATGCAAGCTCGATCAACGATTCAGATATAGCCCCAGTGTACCAGCCACCGGCGAAACAGAAGACGGTGAAAGTGAAACCTGAGTTCATTGATTCGCCACGGAGAAAAGTCGGAAATGACAAGCCACTACCATTTGCCAAGATGAACCCAACTGAATATGTAGCCCAGCAGAAAACTCCGACGAGGGCTACGCCGAAGGGGACACCGCTGCACGATAAGTATGCGACTCCACAGAGAGGAGTAACGCCGCTGCATGGAAAGACCACAAAATTTCAAGATTTAAACTACGGAACTCCAAGGAAGTCTTTCTTGTCCAAGCCTTTTTTGACGGAATCCGAGCTGGGTCCATCGCCGTCTGAAGTTGCGGCGGCAATGGCGCAAGCTCCAAGAGTGGATGACGGCGGAGAGAGCTCAGTTGTGGGTGGGTGGAGTCTCGACGGTAGCGTGGAAGGATTGCAATCCAAGCTTGAAAGGTGGAGAACGGAGCTACCACCGGTACGCGACCGCGGTGAGTTCTCGAGTTACCAGACAAGCGAGAGCCGTCACACGAGGAGGCATACAGACGGCGGTAACGGGCTCTTCTCCTGCTTCAGCAACATCTGCGGGTGCCAGTGCTCCATTGTCTGCGGAGGAAAGACGAGGAAGAAAAGTGCCAGCGGGCGAGTCCACCGGAGCCCCTCGGCAGAGAATTTGAGCTACTCGTGACGTTGACATTCTCGGGTCGGGAAAACGCCTGCCCGGAATGAAGGTAAAATAACGGCCAGTTTTGCTAACATGCACCGGGACTTCATGGATAATTTCTTGGAGGCGACCACAACAGTGTGTCACGCCTAATGCTTCCATAAACTTGAATTCTTGCTTATAATCTCCAAAACAAGGCGAGGCCATGAGTGATTTCTCCTCGATATGATAGGATGTATGCAGATTATGCGTGATTTTTCAGTAGAGATTAGAAAAAAATGTTGTTTTTGGCATCCTCCCATCACACATCGGAAATTCAAGAATTGAGTGAGGAAGCTAAATCCTATAAATAGCTCTTCCCCCTCCGTTTTAATTATCTCATTCTGAAATTACTTATATCTTTTTTGTAATTTTAGTCTTACTCCTTCTTTCTTTGTAATATTTCTCTGTAAAATATATTTTGCGGTGTCCGAGGACGTAGGCATATTTGGCCGAACCTCGTTAAATCTTGGTGTTTCTTTTATTGCTTTATTTAATAGCCGTTTTTTATTTTGTCGGGTATAGTTGTTGTTATTTATTGTACTATTAAATTACTAGGATAATTCTGGCTAGGTAAGACTTGGTTCTTAAGTAGTCCGTTGTGACCCACCTCTCTTACTTGAGAATCTATCTAGTATGATTTTTTAGTACAATAGTTTACACGCTATTTAAAATTGTCCGATCTTCCGCAACAATTGGTATCAGAGCCTAAGGTTTTGTAGTATGCTCTGTGGTTGCAGCTTTGTCTGAACTTCCACATCAGAAACAATTCTTTAGGATTCTCGGCTATTAAATAAATTGTTATTTGATGCAGAAATGACAGACTCATCAGAAATGAAGTCTTCTACTTCCTCAATACTATCAAGAAATGTATTGTCGAATGCGAGATTTGCTGTAGAAATTTTTTATGGCACGGGTAATTTTGGCATGTGGCAAAGTGAAGCTCTAGATGGTTGATTTCAACAAGGTTTAGACGTTGTCACGGAAGGAAAGAAACCAGAAGATGTTGAGCAAAAAGATTGGATGACGCTAAATCGATTAGCGTGTGGTAAAATTCGATCGTGTCTATCAAGGGAGCATAAATATGCATTCTCAAAGGAAATTTCTGCAAATAAATTATGGATAGCACTCGAAGAAAAATTCTTGAAGAAAAGCAGTCAGAATAAACTTCACATGAAGAAAAAGACTGTTTCGCTTCAGTTATGTTCCAGGTACCACACTGAACGATCACATCACGAGTTTCAATCAGTTAGTCACTGATTTGTTGAATATGGATGAGACGTTCAAAGATGAAGATCTAGCTTTGATGTTGTTGGGATCCCTTCCAGAGGAGTTTGAGTTTCTTGAAACGACTCTACTTCATGGGAAGGTTGAGGTGAATCTCAGTGAAGTGTGTGATGCCTTGTATAGTTACGAACTGCGAAGGAAAGATAAAAAAAAAAAAAAAGAACTAGTGGAGCTACAGAAGCTCTAGTTGTGAGAGGGCGTTCGCAAAACCAGATCAAAGGGAAGAAAGAGATATCAAAGTCGATGCCCAAAATGGGTAAAAATGAATGTGTCTTTTGTCACGAAAAAGGACATTGGAAGAAAGATTGCCCCAAATTGAAGAATAGAGAAAAATCTGACAAAGGAAAAACTATTGCAGATTCAAATGTTGTTGAATGCAAAAGTGATGCAAAATCAAATTATTCTATAAGTTTTTCACGTTCAACATCGCATCCAGATGAGTGGATTTTGGATTCTGGTTGCACTTATCACATATGTCCCACTCGAGAATGGTTTTTTGAGTTTCAAGAAATCGATGGAAGGGTTGTTTACATGGGCAACGATAATCCATGTAAAACAACTGGGATAGGTTCAATCAAGCTGAGGAATCATGATGGATCAACCAGAATTTTACGGGATGTGCGGTATGTGCCAATGTTAAAGAAGAATCTCATCTCATTGGGGGCTCTAGAATCTAAGGGCCTAGTTGTTATGATGCGAGATGAAATTCTTAAAGCAATTTCAGGAGCACTGGTGATGTTGAAAGGCGTGAGGAAGAACAATCTGTATTACTATCAAGGTAGTACAGTTGTTGGGGCAGTCGCAGGAGCAACTTCAAGTCCCAAGAAGGATGCAGATGTAACAAAATTGTGGCATATGCGATTGGGACATGCTGGCGAGAAATCCTTGCAAATGCTTGCCAAGCAAGGATTGCTAAAAGGTGCGAAGACTTGCAAATTAGAATTTTGCGAGCATTGTGTTCTTGGAAAACAATGAAGAGTGAAGTTTGGTACTACAATCCATAATACCAAGGGCATTCTGGATTATGTACACTCAGACGTATGAGGTCCAGCCAAGACTCCGTCTCTCGGAGGGAGACATTATTTTTTCACTTTCGTTGATGATTTTTCCAGAAGGGTTTGGGTGTTCACTATGAAGAACAAAGATGATGTGTTTCAAGTTTTTCTTAAATGGAAAACTGAAATAGAAAACCAGACAAGAAGGAAAATAAATGTTCTTCGATTAGACAATGGTAGAGAATACAATAGCGATCCATTCCTGAAGGTATGTCAAGATTGTGACATAATTCGACACTTCACCGTTAGAGGACCACCGCAACAGAATGGAGTGGCAGAGCGTATGAACATGACACTTGTGGAGAAAGTTCGTTGTATGTTGTCTAATGCTAAATTAGACAGGAAGTTTTGGGCTTCAGCAACATCTGCGGGTGCTAGTGCTCCATTGTCTGCGGAGGAAAGACGAGGAAGATAAGTGCCAGTGGGCGAGTCCACCGGAGCCCCTCGGCAGAGAATTTGAGCTACTCGTGACGTTGACATTCTCGGGTTAGGTGGGAAAACGTCTGCCCGGAATGAAGGTAAAATAACGACCAGCTTTGCTAACACGCACCGGGACTTCATGGATAATTTCTTTGGAGGCAACCACAACAGTGTGTCACGCCTAATGCTTCCATAAACTTGAATTCTTGCTTATAATCGCCAAAACAAGGCGAGGCCATGAGTGATTTCTCCTCGATATGATAGGATGTATGCAGATTATGCGTGTTTTTTCAGTAGAGATTAGAAAAAAAAAATGTTGTTTTTGGCTTCCTCCCATCCCACATCGGAAATTCAAGAATTGAGGGAGGAAGCTAAACCCTATAAATAGCTCTTCCCCCCTCCGTTTTAATTATCGCATTCTGAAATTACTTATATCTTTTTGGTAATTTTGGTCTTACTTTTTCTCTCTTTGTAATATTTTCATGTGAAATATATTTTGCGGTGTCCGAAGACGTATGCATATTTGGCCGAACCTCGTTAAATCTTAGTGTTTCTTTTATTGCTTTATTTAATAGCCGTTTGTTATTTTTTCGGGTATAGTTGTTATTTATTGTACTATTAAATTACTAGGATAATTCTGGCTAGGTAAGACTTTGTTCTTAAGTGGTCCGTTGTGACCCACCTCTCTTACCTGAGAATCTATCTAGTGTGATTTTTTAGTACAATAACTTACACGCTATTTAAAATTGCTCGAGCTTCCGCAACAAAAAAAAGTATGATGTGTGAGACCATGTTTTATTGCAACCCTCATCTATCATTTGCTGGGGAGATCATTTGATGTGTGTTTGTAAATCTGTCTTGATGCGTCATTTTTGCAAAGCACGGTCCGTGTATAAATGATTAGCGTTACATTGATAAGGAAAATTAGGAGTAATTCAAAGCACGGGTTGAATTCGATGTTAAATCAATCAGAAAAGTTCGGCGGTCTCCCGGCGATACGGCGAGACAGATAGCCTGTGTGAGTTCAATCCCATATTTTGTCTGGTACAGCTCGCTTATTTCAGCCAAGTCAGTCTCCGCCCTGCTTAATATTACTCGTTCCATTGCCTTGGTATCGGTCTTCAATATCTGCATGAGAATGTGAGTATTAATAAACCCTATCTCTTATTTCCTGGATGATGCTGATGTGACTTTAACCTTTGCATAGTACTTTGGTGGGTCGCAGATGCATTTCACCACAGTTCTAAGTGCGTCGGCGAATTCGCCATTGTTGCCTTTCTTCAGCGACTGCAAAACGGAGAAGAGATGGCAGGTGATTTGAAGAATTTGTGGTGGAAACAAAAGGTGGCGTACCTTAGCATAGCCATGGCCATAAATGCGTCTATAACATGAGAAGGTGAGCCTGAGCTGTCGGATGCTTCTTTTGCTAAGAATCTCGAGAACAAGAGCCCAGTCAAAGCCTCCCGTGCTGCCCTCCCCTCTCTCGTAAAGTCTTTTGGCGTCGCCCATGGCTGTGTGCTGATAGACGTCGTCTGCCTTGTGCGCCTTGTGTGATGCCGCCAATCCTACAAGAATCTGTCCGCATCCTTGCGCTTGAGTTACCCATGATTGGATAGAATTAAAACATGGGAATTCAAGTTACTCACTCTCTGGTACGAATGAGGTGGGTCAATGGCGATGAGGTCTTGCTCCAATTTGCTTTTGAACCTGGCTTCGTAAGCTCGAGCGATGAGGAATATCTGGCTAGATTTTCTGCCCACAAAAATCTCCACGAGGGCCGTGTAATCGGTACGGCCTTGCTGGAGAGCATTCCTGGCAACGATGGCGTCTCTCTCGTGAGGCTCCAGCATCCAGAGGTGCAAGGTCTCGGCGAGGCTGCCGCCATCTCCATGCATCGGGCCTTCTCCGTACATGACCTCGTAAGTTTCTCTCATTTGTCGCAGCTGCTTGCATTCGCTTTCCAAGTCTGTGCAGGGAGGGGCGTGGATTCCGGCAGCCATGGAAGCAATCTTGGAGGGCGTAGAAGGGCTCCTGTCTTTTAAGTAGTGGAGGCAATCTTGGTGGGCAAGAAACAAGCTTGTTTGATATCTTACGTGTACCACCATTTCGTGACAGCCCAATTATTTTGTTTTCGCATGATGCAGGAAGAAACATGGAAGTCTTGCAGAAAAAGTGATGCGAAAGACAAGGCAGCTGGATGCTTTTTTTGGACACGTGGTTATGTTGGGTAGGAGAGGGTGGAGAGCCTCGTAGGCAGTGAGTATGAACTCGACCTCTCTTTTGCATGAATTATTGAGATTTCTATTTTTACTCAAGGACCCATAATAATACTTCTTAATAACGTGACAAAAATTCGATCTTTCATACCGTATTTATGCGCAAATTCAAAGCAAGTGTCGCAGCGACCATCCTAGATACGAAACGAGCTAAAGCCACTATACACTCCAACCTTCATTAGTCGACTTGCACTCAAACAATTTAGTAAAATAAATAAGATTAATTCAATGATTATAAAATATATGCTTTGATATCTTCGAGAATAAAATGAAATATAGGGCAAGCTCTCGTATGAAATATTATCATCAATTATCTTTTTACTTTTCTTGGTTTAGCACTAACATAAAAGCGATCTTTGTAGTAAAGTAGATCGTTCAATCTTTTCTTCCATAGATCGTAATTTTTTTAGTTCAATTTTTGTATTAGAAAGAATTGTGTTCTTTCATTTAATCAATTTGTTTTGTTCTTTTTACCACCAAACTTATGCTCGGATACCCGTTGATGAACTAATGAAGAATTTCTATTTAAGAATAATCATCCAAAATACATTTTTGTTAGTTAATGGCCATTTTTATTACATCTTCTTCTTTTATCTCTCAATAACTCTCACTTTTGTTCTTCCTCTTATGTGTTTTCTCTTCTCCCTTTCTCTCAGTTTCTTCTCTTCAGGACGTGGCTTCTATACTGTTACTTAATGGCCATTTTTGTTTTGTTTCTTCTGTTCATAATGTGTCCTGATGAGCTCTTGTGGTGGAGCCCAAAAAATAGACTTCACTCAATAATTACATATCAAGTGATTTTACTAGATCTAGATAATCCATATATAATCGACCCAAACCGTTGGATATTGTGGAATGGCTTCCAATGACATCGCCGAAGCGATCTACTCGGATCCACTGCTATTATAGTCACTAAGGAACAATTCGACGACAAAGCTCAAAGAAAGAATCCAGCTCTGGAGTGTGTTAACCAATAGCTTTATTCTAAACCGATAGTAGAAGTCTAGGTTTGCACTTCTTTTGTATGCGTGTTCTAGCGGTCTGATGAGCAATGCTGTTGTGAAACTTCATAGTTTTCAATAAAGGGAATAGTTAGTTATGACTATTACCGCAATAATTATGTGCTTTTTGCTTTGTTTGTGGAGGTCCATTTGCTGTCCCCTCCAATCTTCTCGTTATTTTCAGTGCTACTTTTTCGGGCAGAGATAACCTGTAAAAGGCTTCTCTCTTAGAACAAGACAACCCAATGACTCCAAAACTCCCCAGCTTTTTCCCATTATCAATGCTGTTCATTACCTGTCTATCATGTGCCTCTCTTCAATACCCTAGTTTTTTACTCTCCCGTCGTGGCATTTCGTGTACTTCCTTTGTCTCTCCTCCTTTCAGTTTTGTCATGCATTCGCGTTGGAAAGAGTGTAGATCAGAGAGAGCTTGCATCTGTCTTCTTGATTTGATTATTAAATCATGTGGGAGAGAGAGAGACGATGGAAAGATTACTTAAATTAGGAGAAGAGAGTATTTATTTGGAATGGAGTTTAGTCCCAGATCCTAGAATCTCATGCTGTGTTTACGAGAAAGATGAACCCCTCGGAGAGTGCAGATTTTCAAAGAAAGGAGACGTGGGCGTTTGGAATGGAGTATGGTCCGAAATCTGTCTGTTTAGTTTCTCCTGAGAAATGCTCAGAACAAGAACCTTCCCAATATTTCTTCGAGCTTTTTCAAGGGGAAGAACAAATAAAGATACAGCATTTATTGGAAGTGTGAGTGGCTGATCTCGGACCAAGCTTCATTCCTCATTCCTATCCTCTTCTGGGCGATCAAAACAGGGACCGAGCCTACACAGATCTAGGTAAATTCTGCATCTCAAGTAAATATCGCCATCAGTTACAGGGTTAGCTTCGATCTTGGAATGGAGTATGCTGATTGCTTCTGTTGATATATACGATACAGCATGCTACGGTCATTAGGTATAAAATCAAAGATTTTATCTATATTTTCAATCTAACCTTCTATTTCAAGCATTGAAGCCCGTGACTATGGCGGTGTATCTGGCTTATTTTCCTTTTCTCTTCTGCATCTGCAATGAGCTAAAAAACAGTCAGAAGGCCCCCTTCCGTTTTCGTTTTCAGAATGAAAACGTAAGAGTTTAGGTATAGGTTTTGAAACATTGTCAGACATGCTTACGTAGTACTTATACTTGTTTTATTTTGAAGTGATGATTGGTTATTTGTTGTGCAGGCTGATTCTCTCTCTATCATACCAGTAAGTAGTTCCTTTTGTCTTCTCTATTATATTGGATGACTCGAAGCCGTTGAGTAGCCTCCTTCTCTTTCTTTTTCTCTATCTTCTGCCCACGATCATGTTAATTTTGGTCGGAATGCACAAACCTATGTTAGTTTATAGTGTGTTTCGCTATAGAAACTACATATTCACTCTTCTGCTGAAATGTTGCTCGTGTTAGGACAGACATTTGCTGTCAGAAAACGCAGGAAAATGTATTCAGGCAATGGCTTTGATTTAAATTGTTTGCACGAAAGGAGAGCGCTGTTCAGATGTTCAACTGAACTTCTGCAACTGTGGTTTCATTGCTAAATTTTGGGTAATGAAAGCTGGTTTTAGAAGCTCTTGAAAGAGATGAATTTATCATATCTTGGATGTATATATATGTTAAGAGCATAAATCACTCCTATCACTGACTTGAATTGCAATTATGGTTATAAAATCTGCTGCTGCAAGCTGTCTACTGGAGCTCCGGTGACTGTATGATCGTTCCGGCAAGCCCCTATGAAGTCGTAAATGGGGTTGATAGAGTCGTAAATGAGCACGTTCACGACCGTTCAACATGCGTCCCATCACGATCTTGCCCGCCCTATACGCATCCTATCGTATTGCAATCGTTCACGTGCAACCGACAACATCTGTGCTTGTTTAGTGTATCTGCCTCATTGCTTGTACTTGTTCATGCGTAATTGCCCATGCACATTGGCCGTTCCTATGCAGCCCCTCATGCAGGCACATTCCTTCACGTGTAATCACCAACCAGTGTGCCCATTCACTTGTGCACGCGCCCTGATGTGCAATGGCCGAGCACCATCACGCAACGACCGAGCACCATCACGCACCCCTCGTCGCACGGTCCCGACCTTCAAGTTTTAGCTAACTTAGTTGCTACTTTTGCAGGTAACATTGACATTGAGAAGCCCTCGGAGAAAGATAGAAAGCAGCTGAAAGATTTGTTCGAGTGGGAGCTTGAGGATCATGGCGCGAGCGCACGCTGTCCACCCACAGCTCGGCCTGCGCGTGCCCCCACTATCTAGATAGCGCTCGCCCCCACTATCGAGACAGCGCGCCCAGCGCGCGCCCCCAACATCGAGACAACACGCCTAGCGCGCGCCCCCAACATCGAGACAGCGCGCGCCCACTATTGAGACAGCACGCATACCCGCGCTCAGCCTTGTGTGCACCACATGTTCCGACCACGCGCTCACTTCGGCAACAACGGCGTGTGCCCCGACACACTCCGCAAGAACAGCGTCGCCCACGCGCGCACAACTTAGCATCACTTTGGCAACAACAACAGTGTCGCTCGCGCACGCACGACTCAACATCACAGCAGCGGCCGCGCGCACCGACACCATTGCTCGACCCTACACGTCTGAGGCTGCCAAACCCGCCCGATAGGCCCATCGGCCTTTTCTCTATTTTTCTCGAGTTTTCTAAGTCTTAGAATAAAGAAATGAACTTTTTAAGGGGCCAGCCGCCTTCCTTGTAGGGAACCACCCCATGGGCCCTAGGCTTGCCTTCTAGGGACTAGGGATGGGCATGGGTTGGGTTGGGTCGGTTTTTTAATCAACTCAACCCGACCCATTTGGTTTTCGGTTTCGTACCTGAAACCGAAGACTGGCCCGAAACTCGCAACCTCTATGACAACCCGACCCAAAATATTGCGGGTTGGGTCGGTTTTTTTTGGATCGGTTCATTAAAAACTATTCTAAAATAACATCAAAACATTTACTATTACGAAAAAAAATAAAAAAACAACTTATTACCTTAGTTACGACATTGTCACTCCTAATAATTAATTCAAAAGATACCAAACTTAAACAAATAACATAACTAAAAATATCATCTCAATATTTCCTAAAATATGTTTTAACTTCTCTAAGTAAAGGGTTGTTAAAAAATCAAGAGTTGCAACGTCGCCTTTGCTGAGGAAAAACATAAGTCTTCTCTAAGTAAACAACGACAAAAGCCTGGCCGACGGCGAGCGCGCGAAGAGGAGCCGGCGAGAAGAGAATCTCAAAATCGCGACTCGGGAGCTGCCGTAGAAGGAAATGGGAGAAACTGTGAGCCCTAGAAAATTTTATGAATATTTGGTGAATGGGTTTTTTTGGGTCGGGTTTGCGGGTTCAGTAAAAACCTTCAACCTGACCCAAAACCCAAATTAAATTGTACAACCCGACCCAAATGGGTAAAAAACTCATTCAATTCATTTTCAACCCGACCCAAATAGTGCGGGTTGGGTCGGGACCCGCGGGTTGGGTCGGGTTGTCCATCCCTACTAGGGACCCTTCCTCACTCTATGTAATGTACCCCCTCCCCTTGTTATTTTTAAGTGAAGTTTATCAAATAAGAGAGTCTTGTGTCTTACTTGATAGCCATCTTCCGACCCATCTTCTCCGGTGAGTCACATCCGGCCAAGGAGCGTCACCCCTCGTCGAGCGACCGGTGAGTCATATCTGAGCATTCCCTTGAGGCCTACCGAACTTAGCCACTCAGCCGCCCGAGTGTCTAAGTTGCCTCGCCGTCCACCTCCGCCAA
>QAOC01011819.1:0-25265 GCA_003255005.1 Begonia fuchsioides | reverse complement strand
AAACGCAAACTGAAACATGAAACCCAAAACTTAAAACTCAAAACACAAAACTTAAAACCTAAACCTTGAAAACTCAAACCCGTAATTTGAATAGCAAAACAAAAAACCCAACACCCGAAACTCGATCCATACCCCAAACTCAAACCCTAAACTCGAAACTTAAAACCCAAAACCTTAAACCTGAAACTTAAAACCCAAAATTTGAAACCGAGAACCTGACCAACAAAACATCAAACTTGAAACCCAAAAACAAAATTCAAACTTTGAACCCAAAAAAAAAAAACTCAAACCCAAAACCCAAACTTTGAATGCCGAGACTCGAAACTTGAACCCTAAACCCTAAACCAGAAACACAAAACCTAGAAACCAAAACATGAAACTCGAACCACGAAACATGAAACCCAAAACATAAAACTCGAACCTTGAAACTGAACACCTGAACCCTGACCCTAAACCCAAAACTCGAAACATGAAACTCAAAGCCAAAAGCCAAAACCTCAAACCCGTAACGCGAAACCTAAAACTTGAAACCCAAAACCAGAAACCTAAAACCTGCAGCCCAAAAACTGAAAATTGTATCCCAAACTTGAACCTCAAAACCTGATATGTCATTGTTGAGGGGGGAGTTGTACCAATGTTCAAAAGAAATGGTGGAGAAGTTTAAATTGCAAACCACTACACACCCTCGACCGTATTTGCTTAAGTGGTTGAATGATAAGGAAGACATTAAGGTGACTAAACAAGCTGTTATTGAATTTCCTATTGGTGGATATAAGGACTGGATACTTTGTGATGTAGTGCCTATGAGTGCCGGTCATTTGCTTCTCGAGAGGCTGTGGCAATTTGATCGAAAAGTTGTTCACGATGGCTACACGAATTTTTATTCATTCAAGCATGAAGGAAGACTCATCAAACTTGTACCCTTAAGCCCGGAGCAGGGGGAGAGTTATAGAAGGGAAAAGACAACCACTACAAACTTGTCTATGTCGAAGAAAGAACTAAAGAAAATGGTTTTGAGTGGTGCACCATTGATCCTATTAATGTTCAAGGAGAGGATGGAAGAACTAACCACTTGTCCTAAGGCGGTCCGAGAACTATTAGTGTGACATCCCATTTTAATACTTGCTTTTTATGCATAAGAAAATACTATTTTAACACATTTTATAAACACTACAGCGGAAGACTTAATGATAGTTAAATCCATTCCATAAGAACACCAATTAACCACATAAAATTTCTTAATCAAGCATTGTATTCGTTCAAAACATAAGGTTAATTTACAAACTTTTATAAATATGTATTGTCAATCTCTTTTAAACATTACATATTTCAAAACATTTTTTGAAAACACAAAACATCAAAATACATCTCCCACCGGTCGTCACTTAACGATCCAAGCATCAGCACTAGCTATACCTCCTCCACTACATTGTATCAATGATAAGGAAAAACCTCCTCACCACTAATCTCATCACCTACAATACAAAGCTTAATCTATTGAGCTTAAGGGTGAGTAAATAACCATACATAATTCCTTAATGCCTAGATGAACATGCATTTCTTAAAACAAGTTCCATTTTCGTTTCAATTGATTTCTTGATACTTTTACTTTTGTGTGGGCGTCACAACGTACAGGGAGGGAAAAAGCACCATTTGGTCAACTTCACGGACAGCCCAATGAACACCATTTGGTCCATTTAGGACAGTTCATGAGCACCATATGGCCCGATCCGTAAGACAACTCATTCTAGCCCACCCATAGCATGATACTTACATGCTTTATATATCGAATATTGAAGATTACAGAATAGAGGATTGGCACCGTATGGCCTCCCTCGAGAAAGCCTTACTCTACTCCCTCCACAATATCCAATTGAATTATTGACACGCTTCAAAGATGGGAAAAGGAGAGAAAGGGACTCGTATGAAAAGAAAGGGAAAGAAATGGACCGAAAAACGGGTGATATTGAAAAACAAGGTTCTCGGGTTGCATACAGAGTTTGCAACCGAGATTTGGAGGTATGATTTTTGGATGAGGGAAAGCTTAACCTCCAAAAATTAGGGTGAAAGCTTCAGGGAAACGGAAGATATGCAGAGGGGATTATCGGGTGCCAAAAAGGTGGTTATCAGAGGGGAAATGGGGATGGCCGGAAAATGTGAGTTACCGGAGGGGTGGAGATGAGCTATGGGAATTCCACGCTTACCCTAGGACCACGGGGATGTGGTTGAAGTCGTGTAGCAAGGCCTAGCTTTCCCTAGCTTGGAAGGGAAGCCAAAACCTAGGAGAACCTCTCGGAAGTCGCCGGATATTACTCATCGGAGAGCCGAGTCTTGGTTGCCGGAAAATCCACAGCCAAGGAGAGAAAATTCCAAGAACTTTTTGTATTCAAATTCAACTAACTACAATGCTCGGTGATGGGGAGTTTTTAACTCCAATGCATGAGGGATGAGAGCTCTAATCGGGTGGCATACACTTGCTTACCCGATTTGGACTGACACAAAAAGAGAGGGGGAAAGGACCACCCAAACATTACCGGAAAAGGGGGAACCAAAGGGGAGGTTGTCCCCGAATTTCGTTCTCTCCTTTGGCTGCCAACCGAGAGCCTCTCTTTGCCCAAAAGGAAACCCACTCCAAACCCATGCAAAAGATAAAACCCACAACACACCCTTGGAAACCCATGACTTACCCATGGAATCCCATGAGAAACCCATTTTGCAACCCTATCCCTAAAAGTAAGTTGGTAAAGCTGAAAAACACACATTAAAAAGGCTGAGATTCAGACGTCCTTATCCCTTGGATTTGGGGTTGGACAAATGTCTTGAGGCTTGTGGACTTCAAAAGAAGAAAGTGTTGTTCCCGGGTAGCTTTCTTGCACTGGACTCTCTGCAATGGCTTCGTTTGACTAAGAAAGCGGACTTCAATTTTAATGTTCGACCCCTCTATTTAAAGCTTGTGAAGTTGGCTACATTTTTGAAGAAGTCGTAATTTTGCTTTAAGGCTGGGAAGATCTTTAAAAAGTCCGAAACAGCTTTGGAGGTCCAACTGAGCCGAATCCAAAACGTGGTCCCCATGCTTGGTTGCTTTGAAAACTAGCATGTGGTCCCTTCTCCACCAAAAGGCAGCCAAGTTGGCACCTAAATGGACCTTACATGGCCATGCACAAAAAGTTTAAATATAAATACAATTTTTGTTTGCAAATATTAAACCTAAAGCTAAGTGTTACATCTTGTATTTCAAAGGGAACATTCTCCTTCCTTCATGGACCACTTGAGCTTTGTGTTGACATCAAAATTGAATGGCTTTGGATTTCCTTTGTCCTCCAAGGTAGGCTCCAATATATTGAGTCCTTGTATTTCCTTTCCTACAAAAGGAACAAACTTGTTAGAAAATACCCGAGCCCGAGCTCGGGTGATAGCCTCTTTCGGTTCGGTGATGGATTGTGCAACTCGAGGCATGTCATCCTCTAGGGGTTGTTGAGGATTTGACCTCAAATCCAAGGGAAGCTCCTCCTTCTCCTTGTAATCCTCATCATCATCGACATAAGAAGATAGACAACGAATGTGTAGAGTGGCTGCAATTCCAAATTTTCCGGTGTAACTCAAGCTTGAAGGATTTTTTAGTAACATTCTCCAAAATCTTGAAAGGACCTTCACCTTTAGGATCTGTCTTTGAACACCTTTGTTTCGTAAACATCTCCCTCTCTAGGCTAAGCCAAACCAAAACTCTTACCTCGAACTTTACCTTCTTTCTTCCTCGGTTAGCAATCTCGGTATAAGATTTGGTGTCTCTTTGCATAGCTTCACATCCATAGTTATGCGTCATCTTTACTAGCTCGAACTTCTTGGCTCCGTTTGGGTCAAGGACTTCAATGTCATGACAACTCTTCTCATCCGAGACACTTTTAGAACTAGTCAATTCCCAGTTAATATCAATCTTGAGATCATCCAATACCCATTCAAAGAACCTATATTTGGCCTCCTTTTCCAACACCTTATGTTCGTCCCGCCACAAGTGCGTCCAATAAAAGTGTTCTATAAAGATTTCCATGATCTTTATCTCACCAAAGTTGCTTGCCAAGGAACCTCCATTAGCTTCATTGATGAGGGATTCACGGATTCTCCCACTAGAGATGCAAAGATTGCCATTCTTGACTAAGTAGTCATTCATCAAATGATAGCCACAATCTACCTTCTTTAGGCTAAATTCAAACAAAGGGCCAAGGTCTTGATTACCCTTATAAGCTTCCTTTATCCCGTCAAAACCAAAGAAGTTAGTAAAAAGTTTGGTTAGGGAAATAAACCTCCTTAAAAGAGCATCGGGAACAACAACACATATAACCTCGTCCTTGTAATCACCAATTAAAAATTCAAAGTTCACTTTATGAGTAAGGAAAGTCTCTTTTTTGAGTCCTTGACTTTCACTAATTCCTTCCAACACTTTCTGATTGTCGGAAGTCTCCTTCTCGGATTTTTTATCTTGACCAACTTCTTCTACCACTACTTGAGCAAAGAAAGTTTCCTCCTCGGGTTCTTTATCATTAACAATTGATTCCACCAATTCATGGCATGGAAAGTCTCCTTCTCGGGTCCTTGACCTTCATCCTTTGGTACTTGTTCATCATCCTCTTTGGGTATTTGTTCATTGTCCTCTTCCATTTGGCACCAAGGCTTCACATAAAGGGGCTGTGGTTCCTCCTTCAAAAATGATTTGTATGGAAGAGTGGTTTCGGAAACAAATTGGTTAAACACTTTTCTTCCTTTTCTTTTCACTAGTCTCTCAACCATCATGGCACATTGGAGCACATCATGCAAAATACCCATTGGTTGTAACTCTAACATGTTTCTAATCTCCTTGTTTAAACCTCTCAAGAACCTTGCAATGATTGTTTCCTTGGATTCATCAAGGTCACACCGAAACATAAGGGTCTCAAATTCGATAAAGTACTCCTCCACCGAGAGGTTTTCTTGTTTTAAGGTTTGGAAATGGAGAAATAGGTCTCGTTTATAGTAGCTCGGTACAAACCTCTGTCTCATAATTCTTTTCATAATTCTCCAAGAAGTAATACTATCTTCTCCATCACGTCTTCTTTGAGATTTTAAGCTATCCCACCAAAGACTAGCATATCCGGTTAATTCCAAGGATACCATTTTCAATTTAAGATTATCGGAAAAATTAAAACATTCAAATATTCTATCTACTTTCTCAACCCAATCAAAATATGATTCTACATCACATGAACCATTAAGGACGAGGAAATTCCATACCATTTGATTACTTGGCAGCAAGATAATTGGTCCACCCAAGCCATCGGAATATCGAGCACAATGGCAATCGAACTAATCCGCCCTTGATGAACAACTCACATGTTTTTTTGTTGTCCACCATGTTTTAAGACCAAGCATGAGGTGGAGAGCTGCTTTTGGGGTCCCACAATCTCTTTTGTAGCCACTCTTTTAGTGTTACCAAGTTACCTCCTTTTTTAGCCAATCAGATGAGAGCTTGCAAGTTTTCTTTTGTTCCCTTCTATCCAATCCATTTTTCACATTAAAATTCAGTCATCCCTTGATAAGCTTCACCCTTTTATCACCTTTTCCTAATTCAATCAGATTTCAACAAAATCCATGCAAGCCCACCATCTTTGCATCCATTTAGTGAAAAGTTTTCATCCTTCTTATCACCTCAAACTCTTCCAATCACATGTGAGCATCCAACCTGCCAGCCCACAATGGGCGAAAACCATCTATGAACATTCACACTACCTTTTCATCTGAAAATACTTTGTAGCATACTTTTTGTTAACATGATTTAACTAGAATTGAAGCAAAAACGTGATGGTTGTAATTCAGAGGCTATATAAGCCTTCCTTAGCTCATTTTGTAAGGGGTTGTTGAACATATAATATCGAGAGCATTTGCTGCTTTTAGTTTGTTGAGGAATCCTCCAAACAGCCTTGCATTTCACCCGGTGAGTAATATCCGTGTGTTTGTAAGTTTTAGTATCTTGTTGCTAGTTGTGAAATTAGTAACTTGCTGCAATTTTCTCAACTTCGTGCAAGAGGGCTACAAGTTTAAGATTGTAGAGTTTGTTCTTCGTTTCGTCAATTCCACATCGTTCGTGTTGTGTCATCCGATACCGTTGGCACATCAAAACCCTAAACCCAAACCCTAAACCTAAAACCCGAATATGAAAACCTAATACTTGAAACACAAAAACTGAACCACAAAACCCAAAAGTTGAAACTCAAAACCCGAAACCAAAATTAAAACCTCAAACCCAAAACATTAACCATGAACCTAAAACCCAAAACCCAAACTTTGAGCCCCCAGACCTAAAACACGAACCTAAACAATAAACAAGAAAGCTGAAACTTCAAATCCAAAACCCTGATCCCTAAACCCAAAATCCAAATTCCATAACTCAAAACCCAAAACCTTAGATTTGGGCTTAGGTCTTAGGGCTTAGCGCTTCAAGATTCGAGTTTTAGGCTTTGGGTTTAGGTCTTTGGGCTTAGAGACTTGGGCTCAGGGATTAAGGATTAGGGCTTATGGCTTAGGTTTTAGGCCTTTAAGCTTAGGGCTTAGGTCTTACGACTTAGGACTTAGGGTTTAAGATTTAGGCTTATGGCTTTGGGCTTAGGGATTAGGGAATAAGGCTTTGGCTTAGGTATTTGGGCTTAGGGATTAGGGCTTGGGCTTAAGCTCAAGGCTTGTGGTTTGGGGTTTAGGGATTTGACTATAGGCTTAGGGCTTGGGCTTAAGCTCAAGGCTTGGGGTTTCGGGTTTAGGGATTTGACTATAGGCTTAGGGCTTAGAGCTAAGGGCTGGCTCAAAGACAAAAGGTTGAAGGTTTAGCACTTAGGGCATAGGGAATAGGGGATAAGGCTAACGGCTTAGGTGCATAGGACTTAGTGTAGAGTGTAGGATCGTGTTTAACCTAAGTAGAGGGGGTGAATTAGGTTAATAGATATTTTGTAAGTTTAATATAAATTCTTTGTTTCTCTCTTTAAAATTTGTTTATCTATTAAATAACTAGGCACAAACAATAATTAAATAGTTTAAGGGAAAGAAGGATAACACTGAGATTGTTAACACGGTTCAGCCAACCTTGCCTACGTCCGCTCTTCAAGGTTCCTCCTTGAAGATCTTTCGGCTCTACCTCGAGCTTTACTATGATTGACTTCTGGGTGTCAATCAAACCTTACAAATGACTCTTCTTTTTGAGAGGCGTCACCCCTTTACAATTACTCACAAATAATAACTTGAAGTTTTTCGAGAATGATTTGAAAAACTACTCTCTCGATCACAATGAGAATGATCTTATACGATTTACAATGAGGAGAGAGTAAGAGAAAAGCTAACTAGAAATTTTGGCAGAGTTTGGACGTGCTTTTCTCTCTCGAAAATCGGCTGTTTCTTTTGGCTTCTCGTCTCCAATTTATAGATTTCCGTCTGTCAGACTTCGGAGCTGTCGACATATCTTCGAGGGCTGTCGACATAGATATAGCCGTTAAGACTCATAAGAAAGTAGCCGTTGAAGAATTTTCCTGTCGTTGGTCTTGACCGGTCGCCATGTCTTCGGAGCTGTCGACATAACTTTAGTATTTCTAAGTTCTTCGGTCGACATCTACTCTTGGTGGTCGACATGGAAAACTCTCTGTTATTTGGCCGGTCGACATAAGTTCTTTAACTGTCGACATAACTTCAGATTTCTTCTTCCGCTGGAATCTTGAACGGTCGACAGATGTTCTTAACGGTCGACATACAATTTGTCTCTGGATTACAGGCGGTCGACATAAGTTTTGTCCGGTCGACATACGATCCAGTGTCTTGATCTTTAATTGTCTTCATCCGGTCGACATACTTGATAGACGGTCAACATATGATTCTTCTCTGGACTTTAAGTGGTCGACATAAGTTACGTCCGGTCGACATACGATCCAATGTCTTGAACTTTAATTGTCTTCAGCCGGTCGACATACTTGATAGGCGGTCGACATATGATTCTTCTCTGGTCTTTGAGCGGTCGACAGAACTTCTTACCTGTCGACATAAGTTGCTTCTTCGACCCTTCTGTTATCCGTTCGGTTGACATATTGAGCAGTTCGGTCGACATACTGCTGCACTTGCTAGACTTTAATTTTATCTTTCTTACATAATTAACATAGTTATCATAAAAAATAATTGATTGCTTTAAAACCTTTTAAAGCCAACATAGAGGGCTTAGTACTTAGGATTTTGTGTAGAGTGCTTAGGGCTTTGAACTTTGATCTGAGAGCTTAGGGCTTAGGGCTTAGGCGTATGGCTTAGGAATTTTGGCATAGGATTTAGGTGTTTGGGATTATGGATTCAGGTTTAGGGGTTTAAACTTACGACTTTTGGGATTAGGCCTTTAGCTTAGGGCTTAGGGCTTAGGGCTTTGGCTTAAGTGTAATACCCAAAAAATAAAATTGCTTACTTTTAGGATAAATTAAGATATTTAACTAAATGTGAAAGATGAAAAAGCTAGGGTTATGAAAATTATCATAAAAATGATAATAAGTAAAATTACACTTATGCTTAAAGGATATGTCACCTTCACTAGATTTTCTCCTTAATCAATGATATTATTTGCATAAACCTTAGTCCAAGAATATTATTAGATACAAATATGATTTGGTAGTTTAAAGTAGAGAAGCAATAAGAAAGTGCCACATGTCCCTATTTGATTAGTGACTAATTATGATTAAAGCATAATTAGTGAGTGATTAAGGGGTAATTAAGGTTTACTAATCATGATTATTTAAGTTAATCTTAAGTATTAGATTAGTACTAATCTAGATTAATTAATTAAAGTATGTATGATCAAATGATGACAATTGAAGTATTTTAGCAATTAAAAAGACATATAAGGGCAAAATGGTAAACCTAAAAGGATAAGTTGGACTAAAAAGTAAATTCATCATAAACTCTATCTAAAAATGGATGGATATGACAGAGTATCAGCCATTTTTGTGGCTGTAGAGAGAGAAAGGGAGAAAAGGAGCAAAAAAAAGGGAGAAAGGGTTTTAGAGAGAAAGAGTGAAAATTGAAGAGGAATGAGTAGAAATTAGCTTCCAAACATTTGAGGAAAAATGTTCCTCTCATCAAGAGGAATCTATTGAGCTACAAATCATGAGGTAATATTTATGTTCTGCGTGGATTAGATTAATTGTGATTAAGGATAGGATGGTTAGAGAATAATTATGTTTTTTTAGAGGATTTATTGATGGTATGATGATTAGCTATATTGAGTGCACAAAATTTAGACGTTATGGTGTATTGTTCTATAAAAATGATATACAATCATGTTATAGTGGCTTAGGTGTGGATATATATGAAAGATAAAATGAATTAATTCATATTTGTCCATGTTATGCAAAAGTGGTTAAAATTGGAAAATATGTCCAGTTTCGGGTTTTGTATTCAAAAATTAAGTTAGCCTAATTCACTGTCTAAGGTCTTTTCCCACATTAAAACAGACACCTTGGGTGAGATTTGAGCTTAGGAATGAAGACATTTGGAGTTGTATATAATAAGTTATGATACTTTGAAGTTGCTGAAAAAACAGTGAATAATATTTTGGGTTTCAATTAATAGTTGTTTTATTTATAGGTTATGAAGTGATTAAAAGACATTGATTATGTGTTTTCTAATTGCTAAAGACCTACGGTAAGTAATGCTATGTTTGTGTTTTGCCTCTTTGGGCCTACACCAGGAATTGTTAGGTTATGCTTGTTAATTTGGATTGATTTATGAATGTCATGTTTTTGGATAGCAAGTTACAATTATGTTACTATCACAAAGATTTTGTTTATGTCAAAACAGAATAAGTATATGCTCCTAGCAATTGTTAACTAGTTAAGCTAGTATAACTTACGAAATGTTATTGGAATTGATATTTACTATGATGTGATGAATTGTNGCTACGTTTTACAAATGCATGATCATAAACCAAAAATTTTATCATCTTTTTATGAAAAGCAAAGTTTACGAAACGGTATGCTACATGGCGTTACATTAAGTCTTAGGGCTTAGGGCTTAAGACTTTATGCTTAGAGCTTAATGCTTACATCTTAGTTGTTAGGTCTTAAGCCTTAGGGCTTAGGATTTAGGGGTTTAGGATGTGGGCTTTGCACTTAGGACTTAGAGCTTAGAGGTTATGGCTAAGGGCTTACGTCTTAGGGCTTAGGGCTTACGCCTAGAGCTTAGGGCTTAGATCTTATGGCATAAGGCTTAGGGCTTAGGGCTTTGGGTTTTGGACTTAGGACTTTATGCTTTTGCCTTAAGTGTAAGGGGTTAGAGTTTTCGGATTAGGTGTCTAGCGTTAGGGCTTAAAGATAACAAATTAGGGCATTGGGCATAGGGTTTCGAAATTATAGCTTAAATGTTAGGGCTTTGTGGTTAGGGCTTTGGGGTTAGGTATTATGGCTAAGAGCTTAAAGCTTATTCCCTAGGGCTTTGAACTTAGGGTTTAGGGCTTTGTGCTTAGGCTATGGCCTTAATGATTAGGACTTAGGACTTGGGATTATGGTTTTGGGATGAGGCTTTTAGGCTTTAAGCATAGGACTTTTCGTTAGAAGCTTAAGGCTTAGGATTTAAGACCTTGGGCTTATTGTTATCGACTTCGGGCTTTTGGCTTAGGTCAAGGGAGCCCTAGGAATTAGGGCTTTTAGATTAAGGTTTGGGCTCAGAGCTTTGGGCTCATAAGTGATGTGCCTGAAGGTGCGATTATACAGTCAAGAGCCAAGACTTTAGCTAACAAACTTGTTCATTTTGCAGCAAAGTATATGGAGCATAATATGGAGGCAAACCCTTCAATGTATTACATGGAGGTGAGTCATATCCGAGGGTATTCATCATTTGTGTTCTTGCAGCAAATATTGGTGAGTCATATCCAGGAATTGTTATTTCATTTCGTATTTCCATCTTCATCTTCATTTTTATTCAACATTTCCATCCTTAATTTCGTGCCCCAAATAACAAAAATCACTTAGTCAATAAGACCGAGTGATATTTCAATTTTTCCGCACACATTATTTGGCTTTCACGAAGTCAAGGCGTGTCATCTGGTATCAGAGCCCTATTGTATCCTTGTATCAGAGTTACAATGATGACGAGAAGTGCAGCCACAAATCAAAACAAGGACAAGATCCATTACCGCCGATCCCTCAAGATAGTGAACCTTCTTTCCAAGCACAGATTGATGAATTGAATAAAAAGTTCAACACAATTCATCAACTTCTCTTGGAGGATAGGCTTGCTAATGCTAAAGCAACCGTAACTTCATCATTAAGAAGAAATTCTCCAGCACCACCAAGGAGAGGCCGTTGGGGCCTAAAGGACCGAGGTGGACATTATGGTAATTATTCCCTTGAAACTGATTGGGATTATGACTCAGAGCGTAATTCTCATGAGTTTGGCCAACCTAGGAACAACTATAACAATGAATTACGGAATGTCAAGGTGAACATGCCTTCTTTGAATGGTGTATGCAATGGTGATTTCCTTTTAGATTGGCTGGATAAAGTGGAACAAATTTTTTACTGCTATGAATACTCCGACCATGATAAGATGCAACTTGTTGCAATGGAATTCGAAGGGTATGCAAGCCTTTGGTGGGAAAGTCTGAAAGTACAAAAAAGACATGACGACTTAGGCGATACGCTTAGTTGGCGAGAACTACACAATATTATGGAAAAGCGATTTGTACCGAAGCACTATAAACAAGAGCTTTTTCTGCTCTTGCAAGGTTTGCGGCAAAATCAACTATCCGTATTATGTAACCGAATTTGAATCGCTTCGCATTCGTTGTGGACTTGAAGAACCAGTGGAACAAATGATGGCACAGTTTATTAGAGGCCTACATCAAGAGATCAGAGATACAGTGGAGTTGTATACATATGAGTCCATGGATGACGTGATACAATTAGCACTGAAAGTGGGGTGCCAAAATAAGAGGAAAAGCAAAGGAGTTAACTCTCAATTTACACAAAAAAACAATTCAAACTACTAAGCCATCACTGAAGATAGAAGACAGGAACTTACCTTCCAAAAGTTGGCCAAACAAAGCAACAGGTGAAAAGAACACCAATATTGATCCTAAACCAAGATCACAGAAGATAAAATATTCAAGTGTTTAGGGTTGGGGCATATTGCTAATCAATGTCCTAACGAGAGAGTTATGCTTGTTCAAGGGGAATCAGGAGAAATCATTAGCGATGACGAAGATCCAAATCAACAAATCGAGGAGGAAGTCATTTAAGAGGACGTTTGTCATGCCCATGAAGGGCCTTGGCTAATGATAATTCGAAGGGCCTTGTCCCCTCATTTTGGAGGTACGAATAACCAAAAAGAAAACATTTTCTATTCTCGTTGCTTGATTAAGGGAAAAATTTGCTCCCTTATGATTGATGGAGGAAGTTGCACCAACGTGGCTTCTACAAATTTAGTGGACAAACTTGGACTTCCAACTATCGTGCATCCTACGCCTTATCGCCTGAATTGGTTGAATGATAAAAGAAATTTGAAGGTAACCACTCAAGCAACCATTGATTTTTCCATTGGTGGGTATAAAGACTTGGTCTTGTGTGATATTGTGCCTATGAATGCTAGCCATCTTTTATTAGGCAGGCCCTGGCAGTTTGACAAGAAGGCCATGCATGATGGTTTCACTAACTACTATTATTTTATGGAGAGTGACTGTTTGGTAAAATTTGCACCATTTCAACCCGAGCAAATTGTGAAAGACAACAAAGCTATGAGGTCCTTAAAAGCTAAGGCGACATTATTTCTATCAAAGAGACAACTTAAAACTTCTTTGAAGGTAGGTGGTCCATTTGTGCTCATTATGTTTAATGATCAAATGGTGGAAGATAAGGATATACTAGAAGAGGCGCAGACACTTTTTAGCGAGTTTGATGATGTTTTTCCGAAAGAGATGACGCATGGTTTACCTCCACTTAGAGAAATTGAGCATGGTATTGACCTTCAAGCAAGGACTATACTACCTAATCGACCTGCTTATCAGATGAATCCAGAAGAGGTCAAGGAATTGCACAAACAAGTGCAAGATCTTTTTGATAAAGGATACATTCGAGAAAGTTTGAGTCCCTGTGTGGTTCCTTCCCTACTTGTCCCAAAGAAGGATGGATCTATGAGGATGTGCATAGATAGCCGCGCCATCAACCAAATAACCATCAAGTACCGATTTTGAATTCCAAGAGTGGAAGACATGCTTGATGAGCTAACTGGAGCCTCAGTATTTTCTAAGGTTGATTTAAAGAGCGGATATCACCAAATCCGCATGAGAGAAGGCGATGAATTGAAGACGGCATTTAAAACCAAGTATGGACTATACGACTGGATGGTAATGCCATTTGGTTTATCTAATGCCCCTAGCACATTTATGTTAGCTTTATCTGCGATTAAAGTAACCTTTGTTTTTGATTGATGAACTTTAATATATTGGAAAATTGATTAACCGTTAAGAGAAGTTAATTTGAATAATGTATATGAAATACCCTCATCGAAGGGTACCTCTTGTGTCTACTAAATCGGTTGAGTTTTTGCAGAAATTGCTAAGTCTATTACAGGTTATGTCGACCGATTTATATTTATGTCGACACATCCTCTGGCAGAGGAAAAATATATGTCGACCGATTTACACATATGTCGACCTATCCACGGGCAGCAACTAACTTATGTCGACCGCTTTGTTATATGTCGACCGATGACCTAACCAGAGAGGAATGTTATGTCGACTGCTGTAAGATTGTGTAGACCGAAGATATTCAAGACAAGAAGCAACAATGTCGACCAAACTTCTACAAGTTACAGAGGCCATCGTTATGTCGACTGCAAAGCTATTGTGTCGACTGCACATATATCCAAAGGCCATCGTTATGTCGACTGCAAAGCTATTGTGTCGACTGCACACATATCTAGAGGCCATCGTTATGTCGACTGTAAAGCTATTGTGTCGACTGCACACATATCCAGAGGCCATCTTTATGTTGACTGCAGAACTATTGTGTCGACTGTATACATATCCAGAGGTCAACTTTATGTCGACTGCAACACTATTGTGTCGACCGCATACATGTCCAGAGGCCATATCTATGTCGACTGAAGTTCTTCTCAATGATAACTTACTAAATCTTATGTCGACCGAACAAAAGTTATGTCGACCGAGCCAGAGCAGAAAGAGGAGATAACCTCCAACGGCTATTTCTGAATGTGTCTAAACGGCTATATATATGTCGACCTATGTCGTACTTATGTCGACTGATCCAGCCTGCGCAGGACAAAATCTATAAATAGCTGCAGAGCTGTGTATTACAAAAGAGGATTCTCGTGAGAGCAAAAAGAAAGCCGAATTGCTGCCAATTTTTAGAGAATCATNTTAATCTCGATCCTACAATTTATGTGTCTCATGCATTATGTGCTTAAAGACTACTTTGGTAAGTTTATTGTGGTATATTTTGACGACATCTTGGTATATAGCTTGAAGTTGGAGTCACACTTAGAACATCTTCTTGCCTGGTTTACTACTTTATGTGCAGCAAAACTTTATGGACATCTTAAGAAATGCACATTCTTGCAAAATGAGGTACACTTCCTTGGTTTTATTATTTCTAAGAATGAATTAGCCTTGGATGAAGCAAAGGTACATGCCATCAAGGAATGGCCCGAGCCTAAAAGCATATCGGAGGTAAGGAGTTTTCATGGCCTTGCTTCTTTCTATCGACGTTTCATCAAAAATTTTAGTGCAATTATGGCTCCACTAACTGATTGCACTAAAAAAGGAAGAGAATTTGTGTGGAGTTGATCTTGTCAGGAAGCATTTGAATCCATTAAAAATTTATTGTGCAATGCCCTATTATTGTCATTACCTGATTTCAACAAAGTTTTTGAGGTTGAATGTGATGCATCTGAAATAGGCATTAGAGCCCTCCTTATACAAGAGGGAAAACCAATTACTTACTTTAGTGAGAAACTAAAAGGAGCCACTCTTAATTATTTGACATATGACAAAGAATTCTATGAAGTGACGAGCATTGGAAGTGTGGCAGCATTACCTTTTACCAAAAGAGTTCATAATTTATATCGATCATGAAGCCTTGAACCATATTAAGAGTCAAGGTAAGCTTAACCAGAGACATGCCAAATGGGTAGAATACTTGGAGAGGTATCCTTATGTGATTAATTACAAGAAAGAAGAAGTGAATGTGGTGGCCAACGCATTATCCAAAAGGTAAACCTTACTAATTGAACTTAAATCTAGATTTCTTGGATTTTCTTGGATAAAAGATGCCTATAAAGATGATTTGGACTTTGGACTTCACTTGGAGAAAGGCAAAGGAAAGGCCGAAAATGGATTTTACTTACAAGATGGGTTTCTTTTTTGATTTGGAAAGTTGTGCACACCTCGGGGAAACATTAGAGAATCATTAGTGAGGGAAGCTCATTGTGGAGGTTTGGCTTGTCATTTTGGAGAGAAAAAGACCGTGGAAACACTAAAACAGTATTTCTTTTGGCCGAGAATGGCTAAAGATGCGCACAAGGTGGTAGCGACATGCATCATATGTAAGAATGCAAAAAGTAAGGCTCTCCCTCAGGGTCTTTACATGCCATTGCCAGTTCCAAATCATCCTTGGGAAGAAATCTCTATGGACTTCGTACTTGGCATACCAAGAATAGCTAGGGGAAAAGATTCAATTCTAGTAGTAGTTGACTGATTCTCCAAGATGGTTCACTTTCTTCCTTGCTCTAAAACAGATGATTCTTCTCATGTTGCTGATCTTATTCTCAAAGAAGTGGTGAGATTGCACGGCATTCCTAAAACAATTGTCTCGGATCGAGACAAGAAGTTTCTGAGTCATTTTTGGAAGACATTGTGGGGAAAGATTGGTACTAGCCTCTTATTTAGTACCTCATTTCATCCTCAAACTGATGGCCAAACCGAAGTAGTCAATCGATCTTTGGGAGGATTACTAAGAAGTGTAATGGGCAAAAGGCTTACGGATTGTATACAACCGAAGTGTGCATGATCTACACAATAGACCTCATTTGAGCTAGTATATTGTTTCAACCTTTTAACTCCACTAAATTTAATTCCAATTCCTATCAAACAAGTTGTAAATTTTGATGGAGAAAAGAAGGCTGAACAAGTGAGAGCCTTGCCCAAGAAGTAAGAAGAAAAATCGAGAAGAAGAATGAGTCATATGCACGAAAAGAAAACAAAGGCCGCAAGGAGATTATTTTTAAGGAGATTTAGTTTGGTTACATCTACGCAAGGAAAGATTCCCTAACCAACAAAGGTCTAAGTTGCTTCCAAGAGCCGATGGTCCATTCAAGGTTTTGGAACAGATTAATAATAATGCTTATAAGATAGAGTTGCTTGGTGAGTATGGAGTTTCAGTAACTTTCAATGTGAAAGATCTATCACCTTATGAGGAGTATGATGACAAAGATTTGGAGGAGACCAACCTTTTGGATTTGAGGACAAATCATCAAACACATGGGGAGGATGATGTGCCTGAAGGTGCGATTACACGGTCAAGAGCCAAGACTTTAGCTCACATTTTGCAGCAAAGTATATGGAGCATGGAGCTTCCTAAGCATGTACTACATTGGGATTTAGCTAAAGAAGTTACTTGAATAAGCCACTCTTGAAGAAGCAACCCCAAAAGTTGAATAATAAAGATTTTTATTTAATTAGCATGTTATATTATTATTATGTAATGTTTCATTGGCTGGAGTCATAATAAGATTGCAATGTTTCCAAAAGATATCACTTTGGTGACTTTTAAAACATTGTAACCCTATGAGAGTTATATATTTGAAGATATGTCTCTCTTCCAAGGTTGTGTCTTTCTTTTATATCTATTTACAGAGCTGTAACTTTGAAGAGTTATCTCTCTTCAAAAGTTGTGTCTTTCTTTTATATCTATTTACAGAGTCGTAACTTCAAATAATTGTCTCGAAAATTAATGCCTTTAGGAGTCTATATATAGAAGGCATTTCAATATGTAATAAACATTGAGTTATTATTGTTGATTGTGATTTTCAAAGATTATTCAATCAGTCAAGTGCATCAACCGTTGATTGTTTATTCCGATCGGTGAGTCATATCCGAGAATATTAATCATTTGTGTTCTTGCAGCAAATCTTGGTGAGTCATATCCAAGAATTGTTATTTCATTTCATATTTTCATCTTCATCTTCATTTTTATTTATCATTTTCATCCTTACTTTTGTGCCCCAAATAACACCAATCACTTAGTCAACAAGACCGAGTGATATTTCAATTTTTTCGCGCACATTCTGTGGCTTTCACAAAGTCAAGGCATGTCGATAAGCTAGGGCTTATGGCTTTACCTCTGGGTTTAAGGATTAGCTTCAGGGCTATGGGCAAGGTCCAAACCATAAAAGCTCAGGTATTAGGGGTTAAGGCTTAAGACTTTGAACTTTTGTCTTAGGGCATTATGTTGAGGGCTGTGAAGTTTGAGCTTAGGGCTTAGGCCTCAAGGATTTTAGCTTAAGACTTCGGGCATAGGGTGTAGGTTTATGGCGTAGACCTTTGGGCATTGGACTTAGGTCTAAGTGCTTAGGGCTTAGGCCTAACGTGTTTGGGCTTATGGCTAAGGGCAGAGCTGTGGATATTAGTAAATGAGTAGGTTGAAGGTGATAAAGAGAATAATGTTGAAGGGGTATATGAGATAAAGTTATTCAGAAAGGTTGGAAAATTAGAAACACGTGAATTGGTTACCATTATGAATAATTAGAATAAGAATACTATGTTTGGGGTGTATCACACCGTGCACCGGCCCTAGTGTTTGGGTTTGATTGCTATTTGTTTGAAGTCCAATGTTTGATGGTTGCTAGGTTTAAGTAAATTAATGAAGTAAGTTAGGTTAAATATACTAAATGACTACCTTCATGTAAGATCCTGTCGACCGCAAGAGGTTTGGCTGTCGACACCTTCTACTACGATCGACCGCAAGAGTTTTGGCGGTCGACACCTTCTATTATGGTCGACCGCAAGATATTGTCGGTCGACACCTTGCGAAACGGTCAACCGCAAATGGGTTAGCGGTCGACACCTTGTAAACGGTCGACCGCAAAGGATTAGCGGTCGACATCTTTCATGATTTGAATTGAAAATTCAGCAACAACCTGGAGGAATCCGATCGGTGGACGTAAAGGAAAGGTTGATTTTGTTTAATTAAGAGATAAGAAGGCATGGTCTGCCATTTCCCTACCAGCACGACCCTTCTCCCTATTTTACTTTAAGTTCTCACGTCTCGATCAAGGGGAGAGTGAAATTGAGAAAGAAAAGAGATAGTGTGAGAGAGAAGAGTAAGAAGTGAGTTACCATTGAAGTTCAAGGTAATCTTTTTATCCTCTGAATTCCTTTTAGGTTCAGTAAGGATAATATGATTGTATTAGTTGAATTGGTGGATAAATATGAATGATTTCATCTAGATTGTTAGAAAATCGGTTGATTGTGTGCAGGGTTAGGATGTGTGAGATTAGGTCAAATTGTCTCACGAATTTGAGTTTATGTCCTTCATAAGAGTTAACTAAGACCCCTTGACTGATCTATATCCGTTTGAATCACTCAATTCAGAGTTATGTAGACAAAGTTATGGATGTTGTAAGGTTGTAGACAAAAATTGGGAGAGGAATTCGGACGACCGTTTTGTAGTTTAGGTTTACCGGTCGACCGGATCCTAATTTTCATAATACACGCTCTCTGTTTATGAGCAACGGTTGACACCTTGTTTGATACGATCGACCGGTTATGGATTTTAAGCAATTCTTACGCTCATTTCCTGAATTTGGTGTCTTCTAAGAAGTTATAGTAGACTCTTTAGGGAACGATTTGACACCTTAATCATCAGAAATCAATCATTACCGAAGAAGTTATAGTCATTTGAAGTTGGAATAGAAAGTTAAGACTTTATGCATTTTCTGATTCTTATATGATTTATATGTTTAGGTCATTGATTGGATTAAAAAAGGACTCAAGTGGATTGATTCAAGAAAACATCTTTGTAAGTTAATGTTGCTGTGATTGGCCCTACGTGGACTACATTACAAAGATTAGGATTTTATGATTTTGGATAATGCTGGATTTTTTGGGATGTAGTGCACAATACACCGACCTTAATTTATTTGAGGATATGTTTGTGTGTCATGTTTGATGATTGAATGATTTTTTTTGTATTAGAATAAAGATACATGTTTAGAATGCTTGCAATGTTTGAATTGTATATTTTATTGCATGTTAACATGTTCATGCATTTTAATTGTTCATGCATCATGAGTTTAAGAAAAATACAAAAATGATTTGCATCCATGATTTTCATGATAATATACAACAGGTCGTTGAGGGAGGAGCTCGAGTTAGACTGCCTCGAGGGAGGCCAAATGGTGTCTACTCTCTCCCGTGGTACCTTCAATGATCAAATAATGAAAGAAATGAAATGAACGAAATGTACGTAACTAACTAAATGTTGGGCGGGGTTTGAGTTTGGCTGTCCCATCCCAAGAGGTTGGACCAAACGGTGCCTACTCTCCCCTAGACGGTATTACCCACATTAGCTGGACTGTTAAGTGAAAGAAAAGAAATGAAATGAAAGATATTGAAACTGCAAATAATGAAAGAAATAAAATGAACAAAATGTACGTAAATAGCTATATCTGGGCAGGCCTACTCTCCCTTAGATGGTATTACCCACATTAGCTGGACTGTTAAGTGAAAGAAAAGAAATGAAATGAAAGATACTGAAACTGCAAATAATGAAGGAAATGAAATGAACAAAATGTACGTAAATAGCTATATGTTGGGCGGGGTTTGAGTTTGGTGGTCCCAAGAGGTTGGACCAAATGGTGCCTACTCTCCCCTAGACGGTATTACCAACATTAGTTGGACTGTCAAGTGAAAGAAAAGAAATGAAATGAAAGATACTTAAACTGCAAATAATGAAAGAAATGAGATGAACAAAATGTACNTTTGGTGGTCCCAAGAGGTTGGACGAAATGGTGCCTACTCTCCCCTAGATGGTATTACCCACATTAGCTGGACTGTTAAGTGAAAGAAAAGAAATGAAATGAAAGATACTGAAAATGCATTTTTTTTATAAAGCAGCATATGCATAAAGGCCTCATAAATGTTTTATTATCATGGATTAAGTTACTGAGTGTTAGGCTGATTAAATAAGCTTTGTAAGGTAGGGATAAATGCTTGAGGTGGTGAAGTACGTCCATTGCAGAAGTTTGCGGCTGTTAGTGCAATTTTGACCGGTGGGCGAGCCATGTAAATGGAAATGTTTTGTTTGAAAACTAATGTATAATATTATATTTACTTTATAATTGTTTTGTAATAACTTGGTTCTAATGTTAAAGTAAAAATATTTTTGATTACTTATTACGAATAGAATCGATTTTGATGAAGTTGAATAAAAGTCTTCCGCCGTATTTTTTTTCAAAGATTTCAAATTGATAAGTTTTACCTTAAATTGTTTAAAGGTAGTACATGTGTTTACAAAAAGAAAAAAATTTTAAGCAAGGCAAAAATAGGACGTTACACAGATAGTGCTGCAACGCAATCTTTTCTTGGATCTCTATATTCAAACCACCGAAAAATCTAGCCATTGTAGCCTCTCGATCTTCTTCAATATTGGCTCGAATCATGATCACTTTTATGTCTTGATAATACTTCTCCACACTCTGATTACCTTGCTTAAGTTTATGCAACTTTTGCCATAAGTCACAGTAGCATCGGCTAGGTACAAAACACTTTCTCATTACTGCTTTCATTTCATCCCATGTTTCAATTGGACGTTCTCCATTTCTTCTCTTGCTCAAAGTCATTTGATGTTACTCATGTTGTCATCAACCAGAGTCCTAGATTCTCTAGAGTGTCTCTCATTTGTCCTATTACCCATTTCTGATTCTCCATGTAACGTCCTTCCTAGCTAGAAATATGTTCTTCATTTTTTTTACTTGCAGCGTAAGATATTTTCTTGTAAAAATCATTTAAGGCGTACATGAAAACTAAAGTTACTTAAAACATATTTACAACATGTTACGTTTCTTAAACTATTTCCAAGTTATATGTACAAAGTTAAAAACTTCTTCTCCTAACCATTATTTACGATTCTTCAAAATCCTTGACCACATATGAAAATCCGCTCAAACAACATCGACCACCTCCATGAACAAATTGATTTATCTCGTACACCTCTTAGTGTACGTCTTCCTCACCTACATCATAAAACTTATCTATGAGCATAAGGCTCAGCAAGTACTATAAATATGCATGAACATGTACATGATATGCATAAGTAAACTTTTCTTTTAATTTTATTGTAGGTCTTTAATTCCTTTAATTTCTATCATTCCTTATCATTGGGGCTTCCTGGCAAGGAACGAGACACCACAAACTTGAGTCCACCAAAGGGGACAGGCAACTCGATTCCAAGGGTTGAGAAACCACAAACTTGAGTCCACCTAAGGGGACAACCAACTCAAACCCCTTCCCAAAGATATTTACGTAACTTTCTCTTTCTTTATTTTATCTTTTCTTTCGTTGTGTTTCAAGCTCAACCCAAAACAACCATTTCATATTATGTTTCATACGAAATCTAATGCATGTAAATACTTCATAACTTTGTAGAAAACATGATGCATGTGATGTTCATGGTATGAACGTGTCAAGCAATTAAGTAATATTCATAACATTAAACACAACAATCCATCATATCATAAACCAAATTATTATCATAAACCAAATTATGCTTTTGTACATCATTTTATACGTGCATCTCATCTTAACATGTAAAGCATAAAACAACAGCAAAGTCCTATTATTCTATGATGTAGACCCAATTAAGGGCGAAACACACACAATACTACTTACCTTGTCTATCCTTAGCTAGTCTTTCTAGTAGTAGGTACTCTTGTGAATCACTTTCATCTCAATAACCTAATATCATTCACAATTTTCGGAATCAATGTCTTGTTTTGTGATAACTTCAAAATATCATAACTTTTTATATACACCATGAAATGCTATGATTCAAAAGCCTATATGTCACTCAAAGTGTCTACTTTAACGTGCTAAAACATCTAGGGCTTGAGATTAGTCCATCATTGGTTTCAGATACAAAATCTTAATTTGCACAAAATTGATACTTTTATGGCAACTTTGATAAAATATACACAACTTCTACCAATTCCAAATTTCCATCATTCATAAAAATATATATGATATTCCAACATGATTGGTTAACCAGTAAACAGAACCATGGATCAAACTTTTAATTTTCGTGTATTACTCATATCCAACTTACAAAGTCGTTGTTAATCTTATAATTCTCACTTATCCTTAATGTAATCATGTGAATAATCTTAATAACTCTAAACCACATAAAAATAAGGTCATACATCTTGATTTTTAGCTGAATAGATTCCTTTTGATGAGAGGAACACTTCTCCTCAAAGGATTGGAGGCCAATTTCAGCTTCTCCCCTTTCAACTTTCACTTTCTCTCTCTAAACTCTTTTCTGTCAAGCCTCCCTCTCTTTCACCCTTTCTCTCTCTTCAGCACAAAAATGGCTGATCATCAGCCATCCTCCAATATTTCTAGATGAATTACTATTTTGCCAAATTTATCTATTTACTTTTACCATTTTACCATAACCTGCTCTATTATTTGCTAAAATGCCTCCATTATCATTATTTAAATCACGTTTAGCTTAACTAATTAATTCACATTTGTTCTAAGCTAATCCTCAGGGTTAACTTAATTAATCATGATTAGTAAACCTTAATGATCCCATAATTTTTACTAATTATGTCTTAATCATGATTTGGTATTAATCCTATAGTGACATGTGTCATACTTTAATTTGCCTTCTTTTCTTACTCATAATTCAGTATGTATGAATTTAAACAAATTTCTAGTTGAAGCATTAGATAGCGTAAAAACACTTAGTTTCTACACTGGTATTACACTCCATCTCCTTACAAAAAATTTTTCCTCAAAATTTCAAAATATCAAATAGACGAGGGTATTGACTTCTCATATCGTCTTTTGTTTCCCAAGTTGCTTCTTCTACCTGCTGATTACTCCAAAGAACTTTAACTAAAGGAATCTTTTTATTGTGAAGTTCTTTGGTCAAGTAATCGAGAATGCAAACTGGTTGCTCCGTATACTCCACTGTTGGTCGAATTTTGATATCTTCTTGTTGTACCACTTGGGATGGATCTCTTAAGCACTTCCTTAACATGGATACATGAAACACATTGTGCACTCCGGCCATTGATAAAGGTAGATTTAGTTCATATGCCCTTCCTCCAACTTTTTTCTTAATAAGAAAAGGGCCGATAAATTTTGGGCTAAGCTTGCCCTTTCTTCCAAATCTTACTACTCCTTTAAACGGGGAAACCTTTAAAAATACTTCATCTCCCTCGTCAAATTCTAGCTCCCTTCTTCGTTGATCGACATAACTCTTTTGTCGGCTCTGAGCTATTTTTATTTTGTCTCTGATTATCTTCACTTGATCCAGTGTTTATTGAATGATTTCAGGGCCTAGTATCTTGGCTTCTCCCACTTCATCCCAGCACAAGGGAGATCGACACTTTCGACCATATAGAGCTTCATATGGTGCCATATCGATAGTAGCTTGATAACTATTGTTGTAGGAGAATTCTAATAATGGCAGCATCTTGGGCATTTAATATTAAACTTCAGTACACATGATCTTAACATATCTTCCAATGTTTGGATTGTCCTCTCTATTTGCCCATCGGTTTGAGGATGAAATGTGGTACTAAAATTCAATTTTGTGCCCATTGCTTCGTGTAAATTTTCTAAAACTTTGATATAAATCTTGAATCTCGATCTGACACAATAGATACGGGTACTCCATGTAACTTCACTATCTCCTGTATGTAGAGTTCAACATATTGATGTACTGAGAACATCATCTTTACTGGTAGAAAATGGGCATATTTTGTTTGGCGATCTATGATTACCCATATGCCATCATGTCCTTTTGTAGTTTTTGGTAATCCAAAAACAAAATCCATTGAAATATGTTCCCACTTCCATTCAGGGATAGGCAAGGGTTGTAGAGTTCCTGCTGGACGTTGGTGTTCTGCCTTTACTTGTTGGCAAATTAGACACAATTTAATATAATTTGCAATGTCTTCTTTCATATTTGGCCACGAATAGTGTAATTTCAAATCTCGATACATTTTTGTAGTTCCAGGATGTATTGAGAACATAGATGAATGTGCTTCAGATAACACCTTTCTTCGTAAATCTGAATCTTGTGGTACATACCATCGATTTTTTAATTTTAAAATACCATCTTCTAAACAATGAAATTTAGAAGATTCATCAAGATTTATTTTTGACTTATAATCCAACCACCTTGGATCTCTTAATTGTGCCTCTTTGATCTCATCTAAAAGTGTAGGTCTAACCGTTAATGCAGCTATCTTACTAGTTACTTCCGTTATAAGCTCCAGATCAAATTTTTGGATCTCCGATTGTAATGCAACCGATAAAGCTGATAATGTTGGTTGCTTAAAGCCTGTTGTTCTACTCAATGCATCGGCAACAACATTGGCTTTTGGATGGTACTTAATTTCAAAGTCATAATCCTTGACGAATTCCAACCATCTCCGTTGTCGCATATTAAGCTCTTTCTGTGTAAAAATATACTTCAAACTTTTATGGTCGGAATATACTTCACATGACTTTCCATATAGATAGTGTCTCCATATCTTGAGAGCAAAAACTACATCAGCAAGCTCTAAATCATGTGTTGGGTAGTTTTTCTCATATTCTTTTAGTTGCATTGATGCATATGCAATCACCTTCCCCTCTTGCATAAGTACACATCCAAGGACTATTTTTGATGCATCGCAGTAAATACTAAAATGTCCACTTCATTTGGAAGTTTTAATAATGGGGCTGTGGTCAGTTTATCTTTTAATACCTGAAAACTTTGTTCACAATCAAATGACCACCAAAATTTCATGTTCTTCTCTGTTAATCGAGTTAAAGGCATAGCAATTTTTGAAAATCCTTCAATGAATTTTTGATAATAGCCTGCAAGTCCAAGAAAACTCCTTACATCTCCCACATTCCTTGGCTGTGGCCAATCTTTGATTGTTTGAATCTTTGATGGATCCACGGATATACCATCTTCGTTGATAACATGGCC